>PVIJ01019334.1:0-23963 GCA_004024925.1 Scalopus aquaticus
CGCTGTTCACTGAAATGGGTCACAAGGTAACTATCAGGGATGACAGTCATGTTCTGTATTTTGAATACACTGTGACTGTACAAATCTATATGCATTACATGAAGTCATACACTAGTACACTTAAGATATTGCATTTCCTGTAATTCCACTTAATAAAATATTTAAAAACTCTAGATGGCGCACATGCTACCCATTACACCTTTGGCTAACCACCATTTATGGGACCTGCCCAACTGAGAGGAACTGCCAGAGATTGGTCCTCTTAAAACGGTAGTGTCTGGAGATATTAGAGTTGACATCCTGGATCTTGGACTCTTGAAGTCTCTCTGCCTGCCAGGAAGCCAACCCAGGAGACTATTTCTTTCTTCTTATCACTTGTAATATTGTCTTTGCCAGGACCACTCAGTGATCAGATCAGATCCTAACACACAGTCACACTTGCCAGTTACTCTGAGGGCTCCAGCTAGCATCTGAGGATGCATAGATACTTAGGACATGCCATGAAAATCTCACAAAATGACAGCAATAAGCGGAGCAGCGGTATCTTTTCCAAGAAGAATAAGGCCTTGATATAGTACATTTATTCAGGTGTATTCAGCTACCCAGTTCCTGGAGAACTGCTTGCACTAAATTGCTTGCTCTTACTAACCAAGAACCAAGAAAATTACCACTACAAATTTGTCAGAATAGCTAAAATAAAAAAGAGTGATTAATACTATAAGTTAGCAAAGATGTGGGGAAACCAGATAGGTCAAACATTGCTGGTGGAAATGTAAAAGCCAACCCAGGAGACTATTTCTTTCTTCTTATCACTTGTAATATTGTCTTTGCCAGGACCACTCAGTGATCAGATCAGCCATTCCGAAAATTAGTAATGCCCAATTTTGGGGTGGGGGTTCTTTTTGTTGTTGGTTTTGAGAGTGAGAAATGATTGCTGTATGACCCAGCAACTGCACTCTTGGTCATGTACCCCAGAAGCGAAAAACTTTTTCACAAAAATCCTACATACAAATGTTCATTGCAGCTTTATGTAGATGGTGACTGATTTCTGATGGTTCTGTTGCAAGTATGGCACCACTAAGCCCCATACCCCTAACTCCACCTGCCTCTAGGCAGCAAGGAACAGGGGAACTGTGTGCCTTGGTGTGGCACCCAGACTGGCCAACACAGTCTCACGGGTTGCCCCACAGTTTATCCCCCAGGACGCATGGAGGAGTAACACAGTGCCATAGTCTAGACTCTGCCCTGTGACCTCCAGACACTGCTCCAAGCTACATGGGACACACTGGCAGCAAAGCACTGTAGTCCAAACTCCGCACATGACGTCAGAAGTGGCTACCTGGGCAGGGGCAGATGGAGAGGAGCAGCCATGAAGTTTAACAGTCAGAACCCACGCAGGCCTACATTCTACTCAAGGCAGATGTTAGCTTGCCCTTGAGTTCAGTTCCTGGCCTCTGGCTCTTCTTCCACATATGCACCTTTAGTCCCTGTGCTCCAGCCTCAGTGAGCTGGTCCTCTCTACCAATGGCCAGCCTCATCCTCCACTTGTGCGGCTCATCCAGCCTCTCCTCCATGAGCGGCATGGTGCCCCATGCCCTCCAAGCCTCTGCTCAGTAGACAGCTACCATCTTCCACATATAGCCTTGTTTGGTTTGGACCCTGTAACACAGATACTGGGATGAACAGACCGCACCCAGTCATGCCAGCCTATAAATCTTATCTTTAGCTCTCCCTTTTCTCACGCCCTGTAAATAAATCTTGTTGTTGCTTTTGAGCTGTGTTTCATAGTCGTAAGAGATCAGGTTAGGACCCACCGACTGGGTCATCTCCTTCCTCCACCCCCCTCTGGGGTTTGCTCCATTTCAGTTCAACTTATGATTTTCTTTTCTTTTTTTTTTTAAAGATTTATTTTTTATTTATACATACAAGCTGGGGTACAAGCCAGAGCTCTGGGCGGCGAGAGGGTTCACCAGAGACAGAGCGGGGAGCAGAACAGGCAGATCAGAAATACACTGCTGAGGGGAGCAGCGGGCGAGGCAGGAGAGGTCTGCCACACCATGTGGGATTCTCCCCAGCCGGGCGTCGAACTCGCGTCGCCGCTGCCGACAGCTCCACAGCGCAGCGCTTAACCGCTGCGCCACCGGGGAGGCCCTCAACTTATGATTTTCAATTTTATGATTGTGCAAAAACAATACATAGTCAGTAGGAGCTGTACTTTAAATTTTGGTCTTTCCCAGGACTAGTGACAGACAGTACAATACTCTCTCACGATGCTGGACAATGACAGCCACAGCACCCGGTTAACCATGTGATTATAAGAGTAACAAGAGAATCACAGGTTCAACTATCATGTTGAGTAGGTTACATGTATTAAATACTTACAGTAAATACAGCATTTTCAACTTATGATGTGTTTATCAGGTCATAACACTATCATAAGTTGAGGAAGATTAGTAATAGCCTAAAATTGTAAACACCCCAATGTTTTTGAACATGGAAATGACTTCACAAAACTGTGGTACAATTATACCATAGAATACTATTCAGCAACATTTTGGAAGGATCTCAAAGAGAATTATACTTAATTATAAAAGGGAATCCCAAAAGGTAACAATCTTTTTATATAACATTCTCAAAATAACAAGATTACAGAGATGGAGAAAAGATTGTTTGCAGAGGGAAGCGGAGAAGAGGGAAGGAGTTGGCTATGGCTCATAAAGGGCAGTGTAAGGGATCCCTGTGATAGAAATCTTCTGTAGGGCCTCCCTGGTGGGTGGCACAGGGGGTTAAGTCTCAGCACTAAGAAGCTATCTGCAGCCAATGCAGCAAGAATTCAAGCCCCTATCAGGGAGCTTCCCACATGGTCCAGCAGACCTCGTCTGCCTCGCCCCCTGCTTCCCTCAGCAGTGTATCTCAGTATATCTGCCTGTTCTGCTCCCCACTCTGTCGCTGGTGAATCCTCTCAGTCCCCGCACCCCTGGCCTACACCCCAGTTCTTGTATGCATAAATAAATAAATCTTTTTTTTAAAAAAAAGAAATCTTCTGTAACTTTGAATATGATGGTAGTTACACGAATCTACATCAGTAAAATCTCATGAACATAATAAACATACAAACAAAAGAAAGAAGATAAAACTGATGAAATCTGAGTAAGGTCAATGCACTGTAATAAGAGAAAAAACAGCTTAACATTACCAACAACAACAAAATAAACATAATTCATATTAAAAGATTAAAAAAGAAAAATATACGACCATCTTAAAAGAAGCTAAAAACCATGACAGAATCCAACATCCATTCCCAATAAAAACTCATCAAACAAGGAAAAGAAATTTGTCAAGCTGATAAAGAGCAGCTATTAAAAAAAACTTACACTTAGGAGGAAAGCATTCCCCATAAGATCAGGAACAAGGAAAGGATGTACATTCTCACCATTTAAATTCATCATTGCACTGGATGTTCTTGCCTGTGCAATGAGGCAAGAAAAATAAATTAGAGACATACTGAAGGGAAAGAAAGAAGTAACTATACTTATTCACAAATAACATGATTACCTAAGTAGAATATCCTATAGAATTTACAAAAAACATACTCAAACTAAGAAATTTTGCAAGATTACCAGATATAAGATCACTATATATAAATTAGTTGTATTTCTATGTATTATCAATATAGAATGAAAATTGAAATTTAAAAACTGCTGAAATAATATCAAAGAATTAAGACAGACCTCTGTACTTAATTCTGTACTCTTATTTCAATTACAAATTTCACAAGAGGTGATCCCAAAAGGTAACAATCTTTTGTTGTTGCTTCTACTGACCTTGTGTGTTAACACAAGAGGTACATAATATTTTTATACTATAAACTACAAAACTGCTGACAAAAATTAAAGACAACTCATGTAAATGGAGAAATATACTGAGTTTATACATTAGATGACAATACTGTTTATATGTAAGTTCTTTGCAAACTGATGTAGGATCTACTCAATATCAGTCAAAATATTTGTGTGTGTGTGTGTGTGTGAGAGAGAGAGAGAGAGAGAGAGAGAGAGAGAGAGAGAGAGAGAGAGAAAGAGAGAGGAAGAGAGAGAAAAAGAAGTGCCAAGTTGATTCTAAAATCCATATGGAAATGCAAGGAATCTAAAATATTAAAAAATTTACACTGAGTTCCAGACTTACTATAAAACTACAGCCATTAAGACTATGATATTGACAGCAAGAGACAAAGAGGGGTGGAAAAAAACAGAATTCACATATAGACCCATACATATATATGGTCATCTGGTTTACCACAAAGCTGCATAGGCGATTCAGCAAAGAAAGAGTTATCTTTTCAACAAATGTTGTTGAACTGCTGGTGGAAATGTAAATCGGTATAGCCACTACGGAACAAATGATCCAGAAATTCTACTTTTGGCTATTTATGTAAATCACACATAGAAAGACAAATATTGTATGATCTGTTACATAAAGTGCATCCTATATGATCGTAGATATTTATCGTAGATATTTATCGTAGATAAAGAAAACAGATTAACCAGAGGTGGGAGGTGAGTGAAATGGACAAAGTGGGTCAAAATGTACAAACTTCTAACTATGAAATCAATAAGTCATGGGAATGTAATGTATACTGTGGTAGCAACTGCATATTTCAAAGTTGCTAAACAAGTTGCTTTTAAAAGTTCTCATCACCAAAAAAAAAAAAAAAAAAAAAAACTGTGGTGATGGCTGTTAACTAGATTCATCATGTTGGTAATTTCTCAATATATAAACAAATATAAAACCATTATGTTGCACAAATAAAACTAATATATGTCAATTATAACTCCAAATAAATAATAAATAAATGGTGCTGGAAAAAAGTGAATATTTGTGTGTAGTTAGATCCAGACCTGGCACCTAGGATAACAATTTACTCAAATTACAGACCTAAATATAAAGTCAAAATTATAAAATTTCTAAGGAAAAAATATATGGAAATCGTTACTACCTTAGTTTAAGGCAAAGATTTCTTAAACATACCACGAAAAGTATAATTCATGAGAAAATAAATTAAAATTTGAACTTAACCAAAATTAGGAATTTCTCTTTGAAAGGCACTTTTAAGAGATTGAAAAGCAATCCTCAGAGAAATTATTTATAAATCAAATATCTGATAATGGACTTATACATAGAATATATGAACTTTTAAAATTCATTAGTAAAAAACAGGACACATTTTTTTAATGGGCAGCAGAATTCAAAATACACTTCAAAGAAGAGATACAGATGGCAACTCAGCAAAGTAAATGCAAATAAAAATAAAACCACAGTAAGATGCCACTAAACAGCTATGATAAGGTATTATTTTAATTTTTGACTGTGTTAACAAAGATCTAGAGCTTCTGGAACTCTCATATACTGCTGGTGGAATATGAAATGGTGCAGCCACATTGGAAAACAATTTGTGCGTTGTGTAAAAAGTTAAATATACACTTTATCATGCAAGTTAGTGATTCCAGCTCCAGGTATTTAACCAAAAGAAATGAAAGTAAACTACATAAAGACTTGTTGTGAAATGTTTATAACACAGGATTAATTTGTAGTAATCAAAAACTGGAGATTACCCAAATGGTTTTTAATTGGTGAATGGCTAAATCAATTGTGATATATCTGTACCTATTTAAAAACTTACCAAAGTTTATTCTTATTACACTTTAATATACCTTGCAATTATCCCGTATCTATTATGCCATAATACTTTATACCAGTAACATTTTATATTATATTTCATACCTTATATATAAGAGGTCTTTTTTATAAACAGGGAGTGATGTCAGTAAGATGGTGACATAGGCTGGTCCTGACTTCACTTCCCCTCAGAAGCAGAAAAACTGGTAATTCATGATACTACGGGAGGGAAGCTGAAGACCCTCTACCACACAGACCATGACAGGCTGCATTAAAGAGGTAAAAGGAATGGCAGCACACTAACCACACTGTACAATTACCAAGGCCAGTGCTGACCATGCCAGGTCCCATCTGAGTCTAGAGTTTGTCTAGTGGGAAGAGAGTCCAAGGTAACATTTAGGCTTTCTAGCATTGCAGATCAGTATGTGGGAGGCTCTATTCTGATCTTGCATCACAGGGATTGCAGGAGAATCTGCAAGATTTACCTACTAGAAATCTGATTATGATGGGGGGTGGGAGGGAGTGGGTGCACTTGAAATAACCAGCTCATAAATCTTGGTAGACCAAGTTCCTGTCTACAGAGCCCAAGCAGTAATCCTAACCAGTGGGTTTGCCAATCTGCAGAACCAAGTCAGTGGTGTACTCTGACCAGGGGTCTCAACAGGACACAGGACCTGTTTTGAATAGTTTTGCTGGCCCTTGAGCCTGATTTGCCCTCAACCAGGCACAATAGCCGAGTTACAGTTCCCCCTGCTGTGAAGAGTGGCTTCCAGCCCCTCCCAACCAAAGAACCAAAAGCCAGTAGAAGGAAGAAGATAATAAAAACTAAGGGCAAAAAGGAATGAAATAGAAATAAAAAAAGATAATCCAAAAGATTAATGAAACCCAAAAGCTAGATCTTTGAAAAAATAAACAAACCTCTAACTAGGCTCACAAAAAAAAAAGGGGCGAGGGAAGAAACTAAAATAGGATCCAAAGTGAAACATTACTATGAACATTTGTGTACTAATAAGTTAGTTGAATATCCTGGAAGATATGGACAAATTCTTGGGAATATACCAACATCTAAGACTGAATAGGGAAAAAATAGAAAACTCAAACAAACCAATTACAAGCAAGGAAATTGAAGCGGTAATAAAAACTCCCCAAAAACAAAAGTCCTGGACCAGATAGTCTCACAAGTAACTTCTAACTATAAACCAATATCCCTAGAGAACATAGATGGAAAAACCCTCAACAAAATCTTAGCAAAATGAATTCAACAATGCATTAAACGATTCTACACCACGACCAAGTAGGACTACTTATTCCAGGGACACAAAAAATGGTTCAACATCTGAAAATCAATATAATTCACATCAATAAAAGGAAAGATAAAAACCATATTAACATGTCAATAGATGTCAAGAAAATATCTGATAAGATTCAACACCGATTTGTGATGAAAACCCTCAAATAACAAGATAAATGGAACATAACTCAACATGTCATATGTGACAAACTCACAGCCAAGATCATTCTCCATCATGAAAAACTGAAAGCTTTTCCACTAAAATCTTGTATTAGACAAGGATGGTCACTTTCACCATTACTATTCATACTACATAGGATAAGAATTTCTAGCTAGAGCAATTAGGCAAGGAAGGGATATAAATGAAATTCAAATTGGGAAAAAAGTGGTAAGTCCTTATGTCTGCTGCTCCCCTCAGCAGTATACTTCAGTAGTTCCACCTGTTCTGCTCCCCACCGTCTCTGTGAATCCTCTCACCTCCCCCACCTCTGGCCTACACCCCAGTTCTTGTGTACAAAAATAAATATACTTTAAAAAAAAATCAAACACACTGTTTAAAACTAGTAACAACTTCAATATAATTCCAAGGTTTACACTTCTCCCACTCACATTTGAGGTTATTGATATTACAACTGATACATCTTTATATAATTACTAAAACATTATATTTATGGTCACTTTTTATTGCATAAACTTCTATGTTATACATTGATTACACACTACCACTACCATATTACAGAAACTATGACTATATATTTTCATTACCAGTGAGTTTTACCCTGCTGTTTTATGATTTAGTTAGCATCCTTTTATTTCCCATTCAGTGATTCCCTTTAGTATTTCTTGTAAAGCAAATCTAGCGATGATGAATTCTCTAGTATGCATCTTGAAAGAACGTTTTTCCATGTGTTTCCAAGGAAGTAACAAGAATATGTAACAATTGTATTTAATAGTCAACTACTTGAAATAAATGTCCAAAAGAAAGGAATAACTCAACCACATTTAAAAAATACTTAATTGTATAAGTTTTTTAAAAGTATAAACTAAACCTACACCTCTTATTTTTCTTTTCCTATATACAACCCTTTAATGAATAATGTAAATCCAAATCCAAGGAAATCATAATTTGGGAACCCTTTAAAGTTTTCTTTTTCATTGCTTCCTGCCTTAAATTCTTCTACCTGATTAATTATATTAATTCTATTTAAAGCACTTTCTAAATTTGCCTGTATTTAATTCAGGTTCTCTGTGTGACTTCTTTTTATGTAGTCAATCTCTTTGGTGAAGAACCCTTTGTTCTTGGATCCCCTTTCTGAGATCTTGCATCTACCATTGACTGACTTTCCAGTATCTCATTTAACATTTTTAATATGTGTTTTAAAGTCACTGTCTAGTGTGTTTATCTATTTCTGTCTCCTTTATATTTGTCCCAGGACTTCTGTCCTCATTTTGCCCTTCCATTTTGTGTTGAGTTGTCTCTTCCTCCTAGGAATGTATATTGCCTTGTTTATAGCTACTTATCCATGTGTATGTGGTTGGGGCACAGAGGATTTAGCATCATTTTTACCTTGGTGTGAGGTAGAGAGAGAAGGGGGTTCTGGGGCTTTAATACTAGATCTTACTTTCAGGAGTGACATCTGTTAGTTACCTCTACCCTTCCTCTGTTCCACAGAAAGCTGTAGTCCACATTTCCCACCCTGCCTTCCTGATTTTCCTTTCTGCCAAGGGTTGTAAACTATGGAGCTTAAGTCTCCCAGTGGGAAGAACAAGGTCTGGACCACCAGTCACTCTCTGGGATTAATTTGCACTTGACCCAAAGGTCACGCTGTGTGTATAGAGGGCATCGTGTGCCAACTTGACACTATGGCAGTCCACAATGGCAATCGCTGCCCCACTCTTGCCTCAGCTGCCACTTTTGAAGGCTGGGATATATCTGCCCTTTGTTTACTTTCCTAAAGGATCTGAGTTAATTCTGAAGTCCTTCTTTCTGTTAGGACTAGTGCAGCCTGGCTTTTCTTTGATCTCTATTGGGAGGGTAGAAAGAGGGAGCTTTCAGTGCCCAAACCATCCCAGTTGGGGAGTTCTCAATTTCGCAGGTCAGAGTCTACAGAATTCTCACTGCCCAGGGTTAGGTCTGGGCCATAACCAGGGATTGTCAAATGGTTTTAAAACTTTCTATCCTAAGCTATAGGAAAGGCACATTGGCACTCATTGTATAATTCTTTGTTGTAACCTTAAATAATCCATCATAAAGTAAAAGAAACAAAGTTATGGACATTTATGGGGTAAAACCGAAAGTTATTAGGTTGAGAACAGAAATTGGACAATATCCACCAGGGACAGCTGCCTTAGTAACAGAAGGAAGTGTATGTTGAAGATCAGGTTCAGCAAAAAAGCCCAGGAATAGAAAGAATCCTAAAAGTGTTCAGAAAAGGGAAGCTGGGCCTCCCTGGTGGTGCAGCGGATTAAGGCGTAGCACTGTGAAGCTATGCAGAGCCACTGCAGCACAAGTTCGATCCCCGGATAGGGAGCTTCCCACATGGCCCAGCAGACCTCTCTTGCCTCACCCGCTATACCCCACAGCAGTGTACTTCAATTGATCCGCCTGTTCTGTTCCCCATTCTGTCTCTGGTGAATCCCCACACCACCCCACACCTCTGGCCTACACCCCAGCTTGTATGCATAAATAAATAAATCTTTAAAAAAAAAAAAAGAAGAAAGAAAAGGGAAGCCATGTGAACAGAGTGAGGTCTCCTCAGGGAAGAGGTATGTAGGATGTCAGGGAAGCTTTCCCTGGGATGTACATAACAGTTTGACAGGGAGGCAACATTTAACAGCCTGTAACAGCAGCCGGGGGCCTCAGAGAAGGCTCCTCTTTAGGAGCCCATAGTGGCTCTACCTTTCTCAATTGCTAAATGCCTCTCTGTCCACTCTCCGTGACTATCCGTTCCTTCCCATTCACCTGGACAAAGGTCTAGAAGACATTCACTCTCCTCTCTCCAGGGTTCGTCCCCTTGCTCCAGTTGTGTAATGAGCTTTGGCTTGGAAAATGCAATTCCTATTCACAAAGAAAGAAATCAAGGTGAGCGTGGGCTTAAGAGACTATCGGATAACAGTCATTCAAGAAATGCAAAAACCCGGAAAAAAGTAAGGAAGCACAGTGTGGGGCAAAGGTACTCAGTGCTGAGAAAGGATGCTAAGGCAGGGATGCTGGCTGTAAAGGCAGTATACAATCCCACCATGTGTTTGAGTGAATACAAATATTCCCCCGTTTGGGTAAGCTAGCTTCCCAGGAGAGGCCTGTCCTGGGAAGGGGTTTAGAATGCAGTGTCTGACACCACACACACACAACTTCACTATTTTCAGCTGCACAGAATCTAAACATTCTCTGGGGATATAGGAAAAATACTGTTTCATTTCTGAGCCAAAAGTATGGTGGCTGCTGCACAAAATCTTAAAGTTCCCACTGGCTGAATCTGAGATCTGAGACAGGCCGTTCCTACCCAGAGACACCAAGTGGCTGTAGTTCTCCAGCATCACATCCCGATACAGAGTCCTCTGGGCAGGACTCAGCAGCTTCCACTCCTTCTGGGTGAAGGCCACAGCAACATCCCTGAAGGCTGTTGATGCCTACAACAAAACACACTGCTGCTCACCAGGAGCCAGGCACACCCACTCCTCAACTCAACTTTGCCACTAACCAGGACCAAGACAGAAAGAAAGTTGTCATGGCACACCCAGTGATACTTACGAATCTTGCTTTTAACTTGAACCCTGGTGTTCAAGACTATTACTCCCCTTCACATATTGCTGGGGGGTCCACTTAGGGGTTCTCTATTCTATTGACTTTTGTCTACAATGTAAAAAAATCTTTTGATTACTCTAGCTTTATATATAATGTAAACGGATTCCTCCCACTTTATATTTCAGGTGATTTCAGCTATTTTAGGGCATGTGTTGGCCCATATAAACTTTAGAATAATTTTGTCTAAATCTACAAAATAAAAAAACCCTTGCTGGAATTTTGGCCTGATTTGCATTAAGCCTATCTATTAAACCCCCATGCAAATTCTTGTTCACTTATGGGGATGGCTGTTAATTAGGATTATTATAGACATTTTTAAATTTTGAAACATATACAAATAATGAGTCATTGCTGCACACCTTAAACTAATGTTTTATATCACTTATACCTCAACAACAAAAAACCTGGGATTTAAAAAAAAACAAACCTATTTGAGAAGACCTGACATAGTAACTATGCTGACTCTTCAAATCCATGAACACAACATCTTTCCATTTATTGAGATGTTCTTTGATTCCTTTCATTAGCATTTGTAGTTTTCTGCATATAAAACCTATACTTGTATTATAAGGTAGACATCTAAGACAGCTCTAGACAGAGAAAACTGACCATAGGACATTGGCTACTTCCAACTTCACACTGTGAGGGACAACCTGTTGGTCACCAGGTCTCTGAGACACACTAGGCTTCCTGCCACATCCCCACAGTTACGTCTTCCCTCAGCACTTCCACTTGCCAAGTCCTTCAGAGTCAGCTCAGACAGGTCATCCCTTGAAAGCCTGTCTTTGCTTACATAGGTTTTGGGAATCACTGGGTACACAAGCAAGAAAACCCTGTGTTTTATTTCACTGCTTAGTTATTCCTTGAGGAATGCCTGAGTCACAAATGGAGCACAGGAGTCCGACAGAGGCACCACATAAGTCGGAACATATCTCCTACACCAGAGCTAGATCAAGGCTGCTCACAGACAAGAAAAGGCAGTGGGTATATCCTGCAAGAGCTAGGAAATTTCTGGGTTTACCTCACCTCATCCCTGGTTGTCAGGAACCCTGGAGCCATATTCTTGATCCTCTGCGTGCTTTCTAGAGAATAGTCAAGTTGCAGAGGCAGATCTAGAAAAAGAGAAGTGAGAGGGGGTACTTAGAAGGACCCTTCCACCCAGCCTTCCACTTCAGCAGAGGTAAAGGGAAACAAGGAAGGTAGATCACAAGAGGGCATCAAAGCAGCCTCTTCTGACCTAGTGTCCTGTAAGTAAGACCCACAGATCTGGGCCAGCAGTGGCTCAGTTCCAATCTCTGGTTGGGAAATGAAGCCCCCAACACTCAGCAGCTAGATAAGACTTTTGTCACTGTGTATACTCTATTAAGACAGACAAGGCCTCAGAGAGCCCACAGGTGAACACTCACGTCGAAAAATGAAGTGACTTTTCACAGTGAAAGCAGAAGTAGCCCATCCACATCTGCCCTGAGGCCAAGACAACCCAAAATTCAGAACAGAAGCAGCACTACGGGACTGCACAGCATGTAAATATAGGGGAAACTCGAGGCAGGATGGAAGTTAGAGTCTGGCTGCACCCTTCCTTCCACTTACACATCCAAGATTAGGGAACCAAGATTTGAAATGACTTGGCCCAGGTCTTCAACATGTCAGTTTCATGAAGAAATTTTTAATTGAGGAGACTTCTTTAATGAAAAGATATTTAAGAGGTAAACCATCTTCAGCTATCATCGATATGCTTAGTTTGCACAAATGAAGTAAAAAAAACATTTGAGGGACTACGAAAAGTTCAACTAGATTTGGATAATGTTGGGGATTTTTTGTGGATATTGTTAGGTGTAATTATGATATTCTGAATCTAGATAAAAATGACAGTTATTAAAAATTGACATACTTGCAGTTTTTTAAAAACGTGAAGGCTTCAACAAGTTAATAGCATAAAAAAGAGGGAGACCTCTTATGGGATAAAAGAAGACTTAAGAGATGTATGGATCAAATGCAATGTTTGAACCTTATTTAGACATTTTTAAGACAATCAAGGAAATCTAAACATGTAATATTAAAGAATCAATACTGATTTTATCAGATTTAGGTTAAGAACAGACTGTGCTGATATCACCTGCAAATAACTGTGATTATACTTTTTAAAAAGTGCAAAATTTACAGCTAAAATCATATACAAAAGGTAAGAAACTAGATATTGACCCACTAACATCAGAGACAAGGTAAGGATGTCCCCTAACCACTCCTATACAGTATCGTACTAGCTAATACAAAATTCCTAATACAAAAACATAAGAAAAGGAAAGAAAAAACAAAACTGTCTCTGTTTAATTGTCTATTAGAAAATCTCAAAGAATTAATAAGGAAATTTCTGGAATCAATATGTGATTATTAGCAAGGCTGCAGGATACAAGATGAATACAGAAAAATCCACTGTTTTCCAAACATGCTAGAAATGAACAAATGGAATTCAAATTTAAAACATTACATTTCTACTGCAGAAATGATACACTGTAGAAAATTATATATTTAGGTATAAATCTTGAAAAGAATTGTATAAGATACATATGAGGTAAACCTCAAAACTCTGCTGAAAATAAACATAAAAAACAACCAAAGTTCTAAATAAATGGAGATACATTCCATATTGTGGGTAGGGAAAATCAGTATTGCTAAGTCATCAGTTCTTCTTCACTTGATCTACACATCAATACAACTGCCATCAAAATCTCACCTGATGCTCCCCTCAGCAGTGTATTTCAGAAGATCCACCTGTTCTGCTCCTTACTCTGTCTCTGGTGAATCCTCTCATCCCCTGCACCTCTGGTCTGCACCCCAAAAATCAAATCTTTTTTAAAAAAAGAATAAAGAAGAGAAACATAAATTAAACTATACAAATAATTAAAAAGTCAAAGACTATTTGCAAATATTAAAATTGTTAGGATCCCTGAGGGTACGCACCAGATTAGGACCCATGAGCTGAACATAGTGTCTCTGGGGAGTCAACCCAAACTTCTATCTGGATCTCTGCTTACCCACACGATTCCAAGGACAGAACCCTGAGGAAAACTGGGAAGAGGAAGCCTCTTTCTGCCCTGGTGGTCTGCCAGCCTTGGCCCCAAATGACCCAACTGTGCCACAACAGTACTCTCTTGGAGATGCAGTGCTGCTGCCACTCCTGCCTCATGCTTTCCAAAGCAGCTGTTTCTTCTGAGAAAGTCTCTGTGTTCTTGCAGGGGATGAGAACACAGGCCCCATGAAACAGGGAATGGGTGAGAGCAACAACAGCAGAGACCACTGAAGTGCAGTTATGTTGTTCTCTCCTCTCACTGTCCCCCTTGCTACCGTTCACCACTTCCAGCAAGAATGCTCCACTCTGTGTGGCAGAGAATGTGATCCCTCTATCAGGGAACCTGCCTTGATTTCAGGCTGTTTCTTTTCAGGTTATTTCTCTGGCAGAGTGGAACATATCTGCCATTTGTAAGCCTTGGAAACTTCTTCCTTTATATTTCCTTATATTTTAATGTGTTTCCCCTAACCCACACCCCAATACTTCACTAGGCTTTGTTTCCGTTTTCAAAGGCCAGCCCTATTTTCTGTCTCCACCAAACATACTTACCCCCTTAGCCCTAGCTGGTACTTGTGGCTGGTCATGCCAACATTTTTTGGCTCGGTTTCAGTCAGTTAAGGACTGGGAGACAAAATGATATTATCTTTTTTTGTATTTTATATTGCCTGACCTAAGAGTTTTCAGGAACCTTATGTGTGGTATTTTATAAGGCCCTTAGGGCAATGTAGTTATTTTACTCATTCAATTCAGTGCTTACTGTATGCATAAAACTAGACTATAAACTCCATGAAATCATAAATACCTAATAAAATAAAACTGCTAACCCCCAGATCTGAAACTATAAAACTCCAAGAAGAAAAGAAAGGGAGAAAGCTTCATGACATTGGAATAGGCAATGATTTCTTGGATATAACAAAAAACGCACAATAGAACAAAAGCAAAAACAGAGGAGCAAAATAAACAGAGTCCATTAAACTTCAAGACTTCTACACAGGCCTCCCTGGAGGCCTAGGGGTTAAGTGTCAGCAGCACCACCACTAAGACCACGGTTTGATCCCCAGCCAGGGAGCTAACCCACATATGGCACAGCAGACCTCTCCTGTCTCAACAGCTGCTCCCCTTAACAGTGTATTTCAGAAAATCTGCCTGTTCTGCTCCCTACTCTGTCTCTGGTGAATCCTCTCGCTCCCCTTCCTTCCACCTCTGGCCTACAGCCCAATTCTTCTATGTGTAAATAAATAAATCTTAAAAAAAAAAAAAAGACCTCAGCACAGCAAAGTAAACAATCAACTAAGTGAAAATGCAACCTCCAGAAGGGGAGAAAATACATGGAAATCGTGTGGCAGATATCGTGTTAATATCCAGGCTATATATAGAACTTCCACAATTAATAAAAACTAATTAATCTGATATTAAAAGGATCTGAATAGAAATTTCCCCAAAGAGATACAAATGGTCAACAGCATCTGAAAAGATACTACACTTCAAAATTCATCAGGGAAATATAAATCAAAATCACAATGTGATAGTACCTCATAGTATTAGAATGGCCATTATTTTTTAAAAAAGCAAAACAGAAAATGACAAGTTTTGAGAAGGATGTGAAGAAATTGAACCCCTAATGCATTATTGGTGGCACTATAAAATGGTGCATTTGCTATGGAAAACAGTATGAATGTTCCTCAAAATATTAACAACAGAACTACCAGATGAGCCAACTATTCCACTTCTGGATATATATCCAAAGGAAATGAAAACAGGATCTCAAAGAATTATTTGTACAGCCATGTTTATCAAGACTCAAAAATAATGGAAATGTCCATCGACAATGGATAAATAAAATGGATATATGCACACCACTTTTTCCTTACATATATATATGCCACATACAATGTCATATTAGGAAATCCTGTCATAAACTATAACATAGATAAACCTTGAGGATACTATGCTAAGTGAAAGAAGCCAGTCATAAAGACAAATAGTGCATGATTCACTTATTGAGGTTATCCAAAGTAACAGAATCATAAAGTAGAATGGTGATAACCAGGAGCTGGAGGGAGGGGGCAAAATTATACTGTTAACACTGGATTGTACACTTAAAAGTTGTTGAGAATAAATGTATGTTATGTTTCTTACTACATTAAAAAAAAAAAGCGGATCAAGAAGCCTGTTCCCTCAAAATTTGTGAAACCCCAGGAAATGTGAATTTTAAAAAGAAGAGACCTCCCAATGAGATCCACACTTGGCATTGTGGATTTGGGGATAAATAACAGGGCTCTTTGATAAGTGATGCAATCTAACGGATGAGTATGCGGAATTTCACAGCTACTTCTGGGTGTCTACAATATTTTCTTAATGAAATGTCAAAACAAGAACTTAAATCTATATTCCTCATTCCTTCTCCCCAAACCACTCCTGCCCCAGTAATCCAAAGGGTAAACCAACAGTTCCTTGTGGTTGGGGAAAAATTTCCCGCCCCACCCCCTGCTGAAAGAACCCCCAAGGTCAGAGGGAACCGCCCATCTGCACACACCCACGCCCGCCGGAGCAACCCGGCTTATCCCACCCAGCCAATTATTCGGATCACCCAGGGAGCCCGCGGGCACTGGGCCCGGATTCGTTGGGCCCAAGCCGTCCCCGCAACGTTCGAAGGCAAGTCTGGGCTTTTTTGCCCCACGCCAGTCCTTCCTCAAAACCCGGGCCTATCGGCATCACCGTGGTGATGGGGCGCGGTCCCTCCACTGGAGACAATAGCGCACCCCTGCCCGCCGGCCAGTCGTGCCGGACGAGAGCCCAGCGGAAAAATCAAACCACCCCGACCGGTCGTCACCCAGTTTTCCCATTGCTCCTTCTCGAGGAGCCAGACGTCAGGCTCGCTCACCATAGGCGAGGAAGACGGTCTCACCGGCCGTGCGACAACAGCTGGGAGCAAAAAGACGCTACCCACAATGCCCGGCGCAAGGGACTGCGCTCTCCCAGTGGTCCATGGAAAGACTACACTACCCACAGTGCTCCGAAACGAGTGCGAAACTACCCTGTCAACCCTTATGACCCCGGATCACCACATTTACAATGCCTCGGGACACCTAGCTGAGGTGCCCTCAAAGAGGTGGGGGAAGACCTGCCCTGTCCACAATGTCCTCGGGCGCGGGCCGCCAGAGCTAGGCGCCCGCCCCTCACAGGAGGTGAGGTTAAGACCAGCTCTGGTGCCTGCTCCTCAGCTCTCACTGGAATCCACAGCAATTAAAACTATTTTATTGGTAACAAAAATCGTTTAGATATGACAGAACAGAACACTTGGAAATATCGAATTCTTTATTATGAGACTGACACACATTCTCTAGAAATTTGACAAGTGTTTTCAAATTCATACCTGCTTGTACTCAAAATAAAGTATTAAGAACCAGAGTTGGCCACCTACCTAAAATAACTTAAAAGGACAGAATGTATGAAACAACAGGTTCGAAGACAGTGGACTTAAGACAACGGCTAGCAATGAACCCTGAGAGGTGTGTGAGGAACCAGCAAGTTCAGGTGACTCTTTGAACTTCCTCAGAAACATCAGGTCACAGGTTAGAGAAGGGAAACCCAAGTGGAGTGACCTCAAGTATAGTTGGATACAAGTGCAACTGTAGTGAGGCAACCATTTGCAGGGCAGGCCGGGAGGCCTGAGGGTCAGGAGTCTGGGAGGTTTCCCAGGACTTAAGGAATGTTCACTCTTTCTGGGCTCTCTGGCATATTCTTGTCTCTTCACTGGTCTCTACTGCACTCTTCTGCCGGGTCCTCTGCCCCCATCCTTGTATGCTCAGTCTCTCCACTCAGGTGTGCTCACTTATGCACACCCTCACGAAAATCCAGGTGCCACCATCAGGCACACGTGTAAGACCACTGGTGTTGATCACAGATACTAATGGAGGGAGGGTAGAAAAGACATGGTAACTTCCATTTTCCCTACAGCAACCCACAGAAAAAGAACTAAAAAGGATTTGAGGAAAATGCTTTTAGGTTGGTGTCCATTCCCACCAAAAAGAATGGAAATCATAATTCACAAGGCTCAGAGTACTCAAAAGTGTGTTTGCCTCAATAGTGGGGCAAATTAGCCCTAAATGCTTAGATAACTTTTATATTAAATTTGGGGGAGAAGTAGAGCAACTATTTTAGAGACCTTAAAAGTCACCATTTTTTCATGAATTAAGTATGCAGAATTACACATATTCTTATATAAATAAAATTTTAGAGAAGTCACAATTCAAGGTCTCTAATAACATGAGCTGTGAATTTAATGCAATGCAATTCCAATTAAAATAGCATTTGCCTAATTTTCAATTTTTCTAGTATTTCTTAATATTTCTAATTACTATATTAGTAATATTTATCAAGTAAACAGTGATGAAAAGAAACCTCAAGTTGCCCTATTATCATTTTAATATAAACCATAAACCTTAATTAAAAAAAAACCCAACAATGATACAAGTGAGTTGAATAGAACTAAAGGAAAAGGCAATGAAGGACAAACTGGAAAAAGGGAGGAAAAGTGAGAAACATGATTTTAGTTTGGTACACTTGAGAAAATAGTTACTTGTGAGAAATTAAGCTAGTTTACAAAACAAATGTAAAAAGAAATCAGACACGTAAGACAATAAAATACAAATGACTTTGAAAGTCACCTTGCAGTGTGGCTGGTCTTTGCAAACATTCCATCAAAGCAGAGACCATTAACAAAGAGTGCCTTAGGGGCCTCCCTGGTGGCACAAGGAGTTAAGTCTCAGCACTATCAAGCTATTGCCAGCCATTGAACATGAGTTCAATCCCAAGCCAGGGAGCTAACCCACATAGTGCAGCAGACCTCTCCTGTCTCGCCCACTGCTCCCCTCAGCAGTGTATTTCAGTACATGTGCCTGTTCTGCTCCCCACTCTGTCTCTGGTGAATCCTCTCATCCTTCCTCCTCCACCCGCACCCTCCACTCCCTACCTTGGCCTACACCCCAGTTCTTGTATGCATAATTTTTTTAAGAGTGTTTTTTAAAAAATGCCTTAAGACAACAGTGCCAGGGTAAGAATATGCCTGTTCATAGGTAGAGATCACTCTCATGTTCTGGGAAGGAATTCAGCTGAAGTGACTGAGCCTGCTCCAGAAAGAGGAAAGGGACAGTTCTGCAGATTCTTTATTGGTAGCTTAAGCTTTGAAAACAAGAAGAAAAGTTTAAGGAAGTACCATGAGTCATGGGGAAAACTTACAGATTATAAGATCCTTCATTAGTGATTTTGCAAGCAACAAATCAAGTTTTTTCTGTTTTGTGACCTTTTCGTCCATGGCTGAGGTTGATGCCCTGATGGCTGTTAAGATCTAATTCAACTAATGGGAGAGTGTCTGAACCAAAACATACTATAGCGAGGATGAATCTGGAAAAACTGGTGTCACTGTGAAGAAGCTGTTTGTTGGGGAATTAAAGATACTAAGAACCGTCACCTTGAAGATTACTTCAAGGAATATGGAAAAGTTGGTACCACTTGAGAGGCAATCTGGAAGAAAAGAGGTACTGGAAGTTCAGGTGACAGTGATAAAGATGGGGGTTATAGGGAAGGAACTAGTATTAAATGTCTTCCTATTTCCCATGGACTTCCCTGGATAATGTGGAGAGGATGAGAGCCAGAAGTGACAGGACAGTTTCAGGTTTTCAAAATAAAAATGTTTAAGGAAGTTATTTCTTAGACATGCACAAATATGGAGTGATGGTAGAAGACACCAGAGTAGAAGCAGAGAGCTGTTTTTTTTAATGGCTTGCATTACTGAGTAACATCTTAATATGGAAGGTCTGTTTTAAAAAACTGTTAATTCAAACCACACCTACTAAAATGGCTTAAACTAAAAAGACCAGTTGTACCAAGTGTTGGTGAGGGTTTGGTACAACTGGAACGCTCATTGCTGGTGGCAATACAAAATGGTACAGTTGCTTCGAAAGACAGTATGACATTTTCTTTTTAAAGTTCAACACTCTCCCATATGATCCAGCAATTTGACTCCTAGGTGTTTACCAAAGAGCTAAAAGTTTAAAGAGTTGTATTTGCTTATCCATAAAAAAGTTCATTCATAAAAGCTCCGAACTGCAAATAACCTAAGTATCCATCTAATGGTAAATGGATAAACTGTGATACATCCCTAGGATAGAATACTACTTAACAGTAAGAGCACTACTTTGATATAAAATGTGTAAGAAAAGGGCTCAGTTGTACATACCATATGCCAAGTGAAAGAATCCAAGCCGAACAGGTTATATTCTATTATTGTTGCATCTCTATATATTTTGGGAAGAGAACACATTATAAAGACAGTAAACAGATCAGCTGTTATAAGAAGCTGGAAGGCGTGGTGAAAGAATTAACTAGAAAGGGTCATGAAGGAACTTTAATGGTGACAGAAATGTTCTGTTTCATTACAGTGGCAGTTACACTGTTGTATACGATTTTCAAAATTCACCAAATTGTACATGTGAAAGAGTGAATTTATTATATGTAAATTACATCTAAATAAATCTGATTTTTTAAATAAAGATATTCCTTATCAAAATTATACCTGCATTTAATTTTGGGCACAATTGCATTTCAACAAACTTATTCTACAGAAAGCTTGCACAGTAAAATATGTGTACAAGGATAACCATGGTATGCTTACATGCCATAAGGAGAAGCAGTTCTTAGGGTTGGGAATTAGTGACGCTCTGCTTTTATACTTTTTGGATCTTGAATATGTATGTTCATTATATAGTTAAAAACAAACAAACAACAGCAACATTCTTTAAAGTGATTTCCATGGTCTGGGCAAGAGATGCTGGTGGCCTGGTCAAGGTCTTCTCACCTCTGGGCAGATGCTTATGTACCACGTGGCAAAAGCAGGCTATTTCCTCTCCATCCCCACATCTGTTCTCAGTGCCTACTCACACTTCTACCACTCAGTTTTCAAGTCCAAGGGAGTTTTAAGAGCCTTCTCCTGAGACTTTGAGCCTCTGAATTGGATTATTTCTGCCTTCCTTTGCTCTCACACCAAGCAAAGGGCCTCTTGGGGCAGGAAGCAGTAACTTGTGTTGGTGAGGCTAGTCCTCCGAAGGAGGGTACTTGGGCTACTTGATGGCATGGCCGCCAGGTGGCAGCCTGGCTCCATTCTCAAGGCTACTTTCAGACACCAGCTCTGTCCAACAAGGTGGAGCAAGTCACATGGCACTGAGCACTTGAAAGCAGTTAGTCCTGATTGTTTCACAAAATATACAGAGATTTGAGAGATAGCGTATGAAACAAGAATAAAGTATCCCACTAACGTTTTTGTATTGGTACATGTTGAAAAAGTATTTGAGATGTAATAGTTTAAATAAAATATATTGAAATTTTCACTTTATTTTTACTTTTTAATGTAACTACTAGTATAAAAACGTGATTCACTTTCCAATTCTACTGGACAGTGCTGTGGTAAATCTTCTGTAAAATCCCCCAGAACAGCTAAAGAACTGGTATTCCAGCATCGGTTCAGAATGCAAAGCCATCCCTCACGTGGATGTCACAAAACACCTTCACCACCACAGGCAAGCTGGCGCCAGGGGTCCGGGTCACAGCCAGGCCCTCAGGACAAGGAGCCCCTGACCATCCTGACAGCTCTTCCCTCAGTCCAGTCTCATGGGATCATGGTAGAAGGCGGACCCAATGCACCGTCAGTGCAGCCGACATGCTGCACTTGACATGTATTCACTCACATCAATCCAAGTCAATCAAAAACTAAGGGATAAGGAGAGGGCCCTGCCACATTCCCCAGTAGTGACCAGTAGGCCTGTACCCAGGTGTCGCTAGGACAGAGTCTCTCTTCATCACACTGCCTTCCTTGAAGCCCCACAGGCCTTCCACATCTTTCCTGCTGTGTTGGCAATCTGGACAGCAATTCCTTTCATTCTGTCCTGTTCTTCAATCACCTGTGCTTTCTTGAAGGCACAAGCTGAGGGAGGGGTTCACTTCCCAGGCAATGGCCACAAGGGAGTGAAGCTGTTGGTTTGTCTTCAGATCACACCTGTCTGAATGGAATATGCTAGAGGGAGGCCAGGACAGAAAGCATTTCTGGGGGCTAACTTTGTGCCAGACCTATGCTATGCACTCTTCCTATACTGTCTCATTTAATACACATGACACCCCTTGGAAGTAGGTGCTATTATCCCCATCTTACAGTTGAAGAATCTAAGGCATAGAGATTTCTATGTGGACAAGAAGTTGTTAAGGTCTTGCAGTCTATTCTGTGTCTTTCTTGGGTCTTTAGATACAGCGTCTCAGCAATCTGACTGCAGACAGTTACCTTTAGACAACGGGGTGCCTGGGCCTCCAAGAGGCTGCAAAGGGAGTGAAATGGGAAGAGAGCCCCAAAAATCTGATTGAACTGAGACTAGACTGAAAAGAGGATCAAGATGTCCTGGAGGGGACATAGTCATGTCCTTATCTTTTGTGGATCTGTATTATCTAATGAATAAGAAATCTTATACCAGCAATCATGGTCTGAAGAGTCCAGGTATGGCTGGTAAGTCAGCCTCCTATTCTGCCACACACACCTTTCACACAACTCAACAGCCTGCTCACTACTCCCAAGCACATCACCCTGCTTGCCTGTCCCGTCCTTTGCTCCCACTACCTCTCCCCTGGAAACACCTTCTCCTATACAAGCTGCAACAGCCTTCTGTCTTTGCCTATCCTCACTCATGGTACTGAAGTGAGGGTACATGGGGGATATACACAGTAAGGTTGTTTTGTCTAAATCAGGAGCCTAAATGTGAGGATAATTAATAGAAACCCAGAGAGTTCCTGACATTGAGGAGCAAACAAAGGTCTTGGGAGACGTGAAACCTGAAACAAAGGTGAGGTAGAGAAGTCCAATGAAGCTATTTAAAGACCATGGAACTCAGTGACTCTAAAAAGTGCCTAGGCATCACAAACGGGCTCTAGCTCTGATGCAAATTAGCCACGCAAATGGCCTTGGACAAGTCACTTCCAGCGTGCCTGGCAAACATCACAACCTTAGCATCTGATTCTCACAACTCTGTGGAATTATGTGCTACTCTATCCCCGGTCTGCAAATAAAGAAACGGAGGCATTGGTAAATTACACCATTTCTGTAACATCATACAGTTAGTATGTGTTGGAGTCAGGAATCCAAGGACCAGATCTGTAACAAGGATGACACAGATACTTAAGTGCTTAGCCAAGACATCCATCATGCGGTGAGTGAGGAGCTGGGCCCAGCCATCACATGGAAGTAGTAATGGAGAGGAGAAACTGGGTTCCACAGATACTGACAGCGGAAAACAAAGGATTTTATTCTAAGTAGTAACACATGCCTGGTGAAGTATACATTTTAGAGCTCATTCAATCCATTATTCCAGTAGAATGCAGAGCAGGGAATTTTACCTCATTTTGCAAGTAAAGAAACAAGTATTATTCAGGCATTAAACAAAAATTACCATTTCCAACGACATGGATGGACCTCAGGTGCATTATGTTAAGTGAGTGAAGTCAGGCACTGTATGATTTTGTAAAAGGGCGGTCCTCAGGAAAGGGGAGTGTCCTAGAACCCTACCCCCACCTCAAGCCAGAGATACAAGACACCTAGGACTACGAATCCCATCATGCCATCATCACCAAAGGAAGGATGCTGAGGACTGAGGGTGGAGTTAAGAAATGGTTTTCAGTATTTGAAAAGCAGACATGAGAGCTTTAAAAGGGGGCTATTATGGTACTGGAACAAAAACAGACAGAAAGACCAATGGAACCGAATAGAATACCCAGAATTAAAGCCACATATCTATGAACAACTAATCTTTGACAAAGGAGCGAAGAAAATGCAGTGGAACAAGGACAGTCTATTCAATAAATGGTGCTGGGAAAACTGGACAGTCACATGCAAAAAAATGAAGCTAGACTACTACCTCACACCCTGCACAAAAGTCAACTCAAAATGGATAAAAGACCTGGATGTAAGACCAGAAACCATAAAATGTATAGAAGAAAATATAGGCAAAACTCTACATGACATACATCTCAGCAAAATCTTGAAAGACACATCTCTCAAAGCAAAGGAAGTAAAAGACAATATA
>PVIJ01019335.1:0-23818 GCA_004024925.1 Scalopus aquaticus
CACCCCCCCAGGCCCCCACACGCACACACTCCTGCTGTGTGGGCGCCTTCCCCTCTGCTCCATCAGGATAACCTTGCACTGTCTTGACCCCGAGGCCTCGCCCGCGCCTATGATGCCTTACCCTGAGGTCAGGGACACTTGAGTTCCAGGCGCAGCTCTGCAACGTGTTGACTCTGTGAGCAGGTTTGCATGATTTCCCCGAGCTCCAGTCTGTCCATCTTTACCAAGGAGGTAGTCATCCCTTCCCTGAAGACTTGTGCTGAGAACTGGATGAACAAACATGTGCCAGCTGCCGGCACAAGCAAGTGAACTGACCCCCAAAGTCAGTTCAAGGGCAGCTTCCCCCAAGTCCCCGATCATCAAACAAAGCATTACCCACCTCTTTGTCTCCTAGAAAAACAACAACGACTGAGGTTTACACGCATTTGCTCTGGACCCAGTGTATTCGTGGCTAACCTCACGGTCCACGCCTCAAGCCTGGGAGTGAGCGTGGTCATTACTGCGTACGCGTTTGGAAACTAACCGTGCATGAGACCAGCAGCGAGCCGAGGGCAGACAGCGAAGTTCTTTGAGCAACTGCATGATTCCCCCTGTGTTCAGCCTCAGCTTCCTGGACAGAGGCTTGGAGACGTTAACTAACTTGCCCAGGATGGTTCAGCTCCAAGTTTAGATGGAAACTCAAACTCTCGCCTCTGCCCTCAGACACCATGAGATGCTTTCTGTATGACAACGCCCATACATCTGAGGCACATCCCCGCGGCCCCCCTCCTGGCCCCGGAGCAGAAATCCAATGCACATCTGTTGAATGGAATTGATTTGCAAAGCACTGGCAGTTAGAAGCCTTCAGAGCCCGCTCGGGCGCTGAGACAAGGTGCTTCAGGACGAAAGATGAGTTAGGTAAGCCGGAGCCAATTAGCAGAGGATGCTCCAGCCTATGATAAGGAGCTTTAATTTGGTGAAAGACAGTTGGGAGCCGTTTATCCTGGAGCAGGGAGAAAGGCAGTGACAAGGCCCTCACGACACTCAAGTGCCTTTCAAACCTTTAATTGCCACCTGCAATGGTGCCATTTTCATGGGCGGTGACGGGACACTGGAGGGCCAGCTGGGGGCCTCCACACGCCCCAGGCTGTACCCCACCGCAAGGTCACAGCGAGAGCACAGCCCCTCCCTGGGTGCGAGCAGGCATGCGACCCAGCCCGGCCACCCCAGACAGGCCACTCCCCACCCCTGCACCCTGCCCTTCGTGGCTCTTGGGCTAGAAGGCTAGACAGAGCCGTGGGGCGCAGGGCCGCACCCCCTCCCGCCAGCACCACCATCGCTGTCAGCCCGTCTGCAGCATGTGTTCCCCTCAGGTCCCGCTTGCAAACCCTCCACGTCTCTGTCCCCAGAAAGTGGGGGCGCTACTCCAGAATGCCAGTTCCGCAGAGGCAGGCCGCCTTCCTCCTTCCCCACTGACACTGGAAAACACCGCCAGGCAGGATGGGATGGGAGCAAGGCAGGAGGCTGGGAGCTTCGGCCCTGAGATAGCCCGGCGGCCTCTTCTCACTTTACCTTTGATTTGGCCACCACAGTCGGGAACCTTCGGTTTGTTCCAGCTGGTGCAAAACCCCTAGGCGACCAGGGGCTGGGCCTGGTCTGGCAGAGCCAGTGGGCGCCAAGGGCAGCACGGGCTCCACACTCACAGGACAATGCCCTCTTCATGCTCAAGAGCGGCCCAGTGTGGCATTGTTTGCGAGCCTGGCAGCCTCCTGGGCGCACACAATCACTGCCATTGTGGCCAGCGCTGGGACGGTGACTTAATTACTGCTGAGACGCTGGGGCTACAAGCTCCATGACGCCCCAAAGAGAGCACGTCAATCCCAGACCTGGGGGTGAGAGAGAAGCGGGGGCAGCCCTGGAGCGGGCCTGGGTAACTTCCTCGCACCTGGCTGTACGGGGCGGCGGCTGTGGTCACTCGTGGGCAGCGCTCGGGCCCAGCATCTGTGCCGAAGGAGCGCCTCAGTACTTCATGAGGCAAGATGGATGTGGGCCAGATGGTGACCTCAGCAAGACATCATTTGTGTGGCATTTTCCTGCCCCGACACATATTGCTGTGAAGGAATCTTGAACCGTGCTGAACAAAACAGAGCAAGAAAAGTCAACATCCCCCACCCCACAGCCCCCAGAAGACACAGCTGAAGTGGGGCTCCAGTCGTCTCCACCACCCCGACTGACGGGCCCCGACGCCAGGCCACGGGCCATCCCTGCAGCTTGCAGAGGGCCGACCTCCTCCTCCCGTGTCTGCAGCCTCGTGCTGCGGGGAGACCGCGGGAGTTCCACACGACAGTGGCAGGAGCTGGGCCACTTACCTTTCTTTTTGTTTTAATTAACTTTGTGTAGTGACAGGTCTTGTCAGCACCTGCTTACTCAGTAATTTGATTTTGATGGTGACCAAGTGAAAAGTGGGCTTTCAGCTTCAGCAGCCCTGGCGGGTTCTGGGTTGCCCTCGGGGAAAGCTGGAAGAGCTAATCTTTTTTCTTGGAAACTCCATTTTAAAAAGCCCTGGTAGGGGCCTCCCTGGTGGTGCAGCGGTTAAGTGCTGCGCTGTGGAGCTGCCGGCAGCAGCGATGCGAGTTCAACGCCCGGCCAGGGAGAATCCCACATGGTGGGGCAGACCTCTCCTGCCTCGCCTGCTGCTCCCCTCAGCAGTGTATTTCTGATCTGCCTGTTCTGCTCCCCACTCTGTCTCTGGTGAAGCCTCTCACCGCTCCACACCTCTGGCCTGTACCCCAGCTGTATGTATAAATAAATAAATCTTTAAAAAAAAATAAATAAATAAAATAAAAATCCCTAGTAGTCGGGGACCGCAAGCTCGCAGGCAAACAGCCTCGCTCTGAGCTGGTTTGCAAAAATCTTTGCTCTCTAAGGAGAAGGATGTATCTGACCCACATGGAGTTAAAAAAAAACGTAGGGGTGACACACCTGTCATGGCATTTTAAGGGCGGTAAGCCTGTCTGGAATCTTTGCAATTTCTACAACCTACACACTTGAGTCCTCAACAACGAAATAAGGACATGCAGACTGAAGGCCACTGTGCTTCAGAACAAGGCCAGCCTGAGACATGAGACCAACGGACATCAACAAGGTGAAGCAGGTGGGCGGGGGTGTCTTCGTTGTGGTGGTCTCTGCCCACAGACTCCCCCCATCTCAAAATGAGGTGTGGTCCTAAGAGGCAAGAGAGTCCTGAATTCATTCTGGACCCGAACAAGCCTGGAAAATGACATTGCTAGCTTGTGTCTTTGCTGTTTTAAGAGAATCAATACCCTCATCTGTACTAAAGGAATAATAGTAATAATGCTGGCCCATCTGCTCTGTGCGAAGCTACTGAGACCCGTCCCGTCTGACGCCACAGCTTCCTGCCACGGGCACCTGCTGGGAGGGGGTGCCGGTACCAGACAGCCTGGTCTCCGTGGCTGCGCACAGGTGGCCTGGCCTGGCTGAGGGTCAGAGCCCTCCATTCTGAGAGCAATAAGAGGACCTTGTTCCCCAGTTGGGGAGGACTGAGTGAGAAGACGTAAAAGTTTGATAGGAGCCTGGCACATTACCAAGTACTCAAAGTTCAGCAATTAGTATCACCCCAAGTGTGCAGCTGTGGGAACAATTTTTTTGAAGATTTATTCATTTATGCATACAAGGTGGGGTGTAGGCCAGAGGTGTGGGGGGTGAGAGGATTCACCAGACAGAGTGGGAAGCAAAACAGGCGGATCTACTGAAGTGCACTGCTGAGGGGAGCAGTGGGGAGACAGGAGAGGTCTGCTGCGCCCTGTGGGAAACTCCCTGGCCAGGGACCGAACTCGTGCTGCAGTGGTTGCTGATAGCTTCATAGTGCTGACACTTAACCCCTTGCACCACCAGGGAGGCCCTAATTACATTCTTAATGTCAGTGACTCACTGTTCCTACCTATATAAACTAAATTTAAACTTGTGTTTATTAGAACAGCTCTCACAGAGTAAAATCCATTCACGGCTTCCCGGGTTTCAGTCCTCTCTTTGATGATCTATAAAACTCTCTGTGTAACTGTCATTGAAACTTTATTTCCAGTGAACACTACTGTGTTTGACAGATGCAAATTCACAGCACAGAGCTCTGTGACAGTAGCCACTCCCACCCACAAGCCTTGGCAAGCTGCCCGCCACGCCCATAAAAGAAACCTCTATTGTTTCTTCAGAGGGCTTTTTGATCCCCCAAATAAGATGCTATTAGCCACCACCTCCCCAGAACAGATAAAGCTCTGGGGGAGCTGGTTCTTCCCTATGTGGACCTGGGCCCAGACACCAGCTCAGAGAGGCCAGGCCTGGTGACTCAGCAGAAAAGGGCCCACCCACCTGCCAGAGAAGGAGGGCTTCTGCGGGGGACAGAGAGGACACTGCTCAAGTTCCCAGGGCGCAGAGGGTCCTTGTCCATGGGAGTTCAGATGGTAGCCAGCCCTGCTGACATTTCAGCTGACAGCAGGCCAGGCCTGGCTGGAAGAGGCAAGAACCTTTCTCGGTGTGGGAGGGGAAAGGCCTGCACCTCCGGCCAGCACCACGTGCCTGTCCTGGGTCCTTCACACACGTCCCTTCCCCTACTCTCATCGGTAGGAGTCGTGCATGACTCCACTTTGAAGATGGGGGAGCAAAGCACAGAGAGGGCACGTAACTCCCCTAGGGAAACACACCACTAGGCGGGGAGCAGGGCTTAACCCAATGAAGCCTAAGCAGATGGACACGTTTGATTCCAATCAGTGATGGTGTTTTGTTTTTTAAACTAGTGCAGAAAAATGGAATGAAAGAGATGTGACCTCAGACCAATGAAAACCATAACTAAGCACTTTAGAATGGAATCAAGTTACCGATAAAGTTTAAAAAGAATAAGACTTGGCCTTTCTCCCCAGTGCTCAGCCCCATTTCTCAGCCCCTCTAGCTCTTCCTTCAGGAGCTCTCTGCTTCTCCCCTGTAGCACAGTGGCCTTCGGGGAGAACCTTCTGTGATGCCCCCTCCAGCCTGGGAGTTGCAGGAAATGAGGTCTCCAGTCTGGGTCCTTGTGGGCGACTTGTAGGGAGCAGGAAGACGCAGGGAGCAGGTTCCCAAAGGAGCTGTGCAGACAGGTGTAGGGAAGGAGTCCTGGAGCGCTTGGTGGCTTTTTAGGCTTTTAATGGTCTCTGGTAGGGAGGCGACCAGGTACAGGGCAGGCTGGGGGGCTGGGGGGCCGGGAGGCTGGCAGGCTTCCCAGCCCCTGGCAAATCTTCAGTCTTTCTGGGCTCTCTGGCGGCGTCTCATGGTCTCTCTGCTGCACCCCAAATGGTCCTCAGCTCCACACTCTGGTCTCTGCTGCTGCCTCTGCTTCTGCCACTTCTGCCTCTTCTGCTGCTTCTGCCCCTGCTGCTCTTCTGCTTATGCCCAGTCTCCGGCTCAGGTGCGCCCAGTCACACAGGCCCACACCCTTCTCCAGGTGCCACCATCAGGCCTGCGTGTGGGCCTGCAGAGGTCCATCTTTCAGGGGAGGGCGGAAAAACCTGAAACCTTTTTACACTTACCCTACCCTGTTCTGCCCTTCTGAATTTCTCACGGGACTGAGCTAGGACTCTACCAAATAAATACAGCAAATTTTGTTCAATTCTATTTTTTCTGAGGAGAAAACTGAAGGAAGTGACATGCTAGTGACCAGACCATGATTCTATTTCATTTCTTTTCAAAATCAAGCTTGGGTCTTTTTGTGTATTTAAGAGAAGGGGAAGAGGGAGTTCTCTCATGGTGTCCTAAGAAGGAAACAGTGCTAAAAAAATAGAGAGGAAGGAACAGAGGGAGGGCGTGGGGGAGGGGAGGAAAAAGGACAGAAGAGAGTAAAAATAAAGCCAAGACTAAAATCAGCCATGTGGAAGGAACCTACCGACCTAGGTTTTCCCCTCAGTATCTGAAATTTGCAGACTATACAAAAACAGACGTGGCGCCCCCTTCTGGCAGCACGCAGTAACAGCGATAGCACGCCTCTGATTTGTTTTTCATGTGTTTTGTTGGGCTTTGTTTGTATTTTAACACTTTTTTTTTAAAGATTTATTTTTTATTTATACATACAAGCAGGGGTACAGGCCAGAGGTGTGGGGCGGCGAGAGGGTTCACCGGAGACAGAGCAGGTAGCAGAACAGGCAGATCAGAAATACACTGCTGAGGGGAGCAGCGGGCAAGACAGAAGAGGTCTGCCGCACCATGCGGGATTCTCCCTGGCCGGGCGTCGAACTCGCGTCGCCGCTGCCGACAGCTCCACAGCGCAGCGCTTAACCGCTGCACCACCAGGGAGGCCCTATTTTAACACTTTTTGCTCCGCTCACATATTCACGTATTCGCTTGTTCATCTAGTCTCTGGTTTTTCACGCCACGGTGGATTTATTTGGAACTATTAGGAGCTATTTCCTTGATCGTACTCAGTCTAGAAGCTTTAATCTCTATGCATTTAAAATTTCATTAAAATATATCCAGTAGTTCAGGAGCTGTGTGTGTATTATTGAACGCTTCTACCATTCATGCGGTGGCACAGAAAATGGCCGGCACAAGAAGTGTTAAGATACTCCTCAAGGTTCATCTTTCATGGAGGTTAATTGTCACTAGAGGATAACTAGGACCTTATCCATAATTTACTCCCAAAAGCAAATGCAGGGGACAGTGAGTTTTGAGCTGAAGGGTTAATGAATGCATGATCGGATTTTCTGACCTACCACCATTAGCATTGATGACAGACCCCTGAGGTCCTACATGCGTGCCTGACGGCGGCATCTGACATGGGGCGTGGGTGTGCGTCAGTGGGCGCACCTGGGCCTGGAGAGCCAGCATATAAGGGTGGCACCGCAGCAGCAAAAGCAAAAAGAGCAAAAGAGCGTGGCGATATGCAGCAGAGAGACCACAAATACCAGAGAGCCCAAAGACAGTGAAGATTAACTGAGCCCCCCCAGCCCTCTTGCCTGCCCTGTGCTTGGTTACCTCACTAGGAGAAATATTAAAAACCTGAAAAAGCCACCGAGGGCTCTAGGACCCCTCCTCTACCCGTCTCCCGGATCATAGAGAACCTGCCCCATCTCCTGCCAGGACACAAGCTCTTATAACTGAACACGTCACAGGTCTGACCGTGCAGACGGGCCCCACCCACCCAGCAGTCTGTGCGTGCAAAGTTGCCTTCTCTACAGAAAAATGAACCAAGACTTATGGACTGGCTGATTGAAATAGTGAACACCATGGACCTGAATGTTCTAGAAAGATATCGTCAGCGGGTGCTGGTGCCAACTTCCAGCCTGCAGCTTCAGGTAGCTTAGATGACCCCCCCATTCTGCAGGGATGGCAGGAAATGTGCATTCACAAACCTGTCTTCTCCGCAGTGATGACTCATTCCTCCCCAAGACAAAAGACAGTCAAGATTCACACAGGGGGCCTCCCTGGTGGCACAAGGGGTTAAGTCTCAGCCTATGAAGCTATCCAGAGTCACTGCAGCATGAGTTCGATCCCTGGCCAGGGAGCTGACCCACATGGTACAGCAGACGTCTCCTGTCTCCCCACTACCCCCTCAGCAGTGCATTTCAGTGGATTTGCCTGTTCTGCTCCCCACTCTGTGAATCCTCACCACCACCCCATACACCTCTGGCCTGCATCCCAGCTCTTGTATGCATAAATAAATAAACCTTTATAAAAAAAAGATTCACACAGGGCTCATTTTTGACCAAAGGGCTGTGAAATGTTGGAGGGGCTGCAGCGCTGGGGGCAGCATGGTGGTGGTGGAAGATAGGCTAAAACCTTGTTTTCCAGAGGAGCATGGAAAGCAGCTGCTTGAGTTTTGAGGACTGGACAAACATAGGGCTGGGTTTCCTTCCTCTGAGAAGGACCTGTGTCTCCCAGGGGTGCCTGGCTGGAAATCTGCAGTTGGATGAACCAGAACCCAGCTGAGGTGGAGCTGGATGGAGAGCTGAGCAATAAAGCGTGTTCTGTCCCCTTCACCCCAATGGCCAACGAAGGTTCCTGACTTCCTATGGAAATGGCAGTGAGCGGAGGTCAGGTCACGGCAGCATGGTGAAACCCAAACAGGAAGGTGCTGCCGGATGTCAGCCACCCACAGAGTCCACACAACCAGGGACAGGAGTGAGTCTCTTTGTTCTGAAGCCAAGGAAACATCTCAAATTTCATATCCAAGTACAAAGTCAAGAGCACCTCTGCACAACATCTCAGGGAAACAGTGACTGCCGTCTTCGAGCCACTGGCCCCAACTCTGCCCGTCTCCACCGGTCAGCCGACGCCACCGCGCTCCGAGGAGCACAGGGAAGTGTGCACTCAATGTCATCATAATACTGGTGACAAAGATGGTGACGACAGCAGATGACGATGTCATCTATACTGTGACCTCACTCTGTGCCTGGTCCAATACGAAGCCCTTTGCATGAATTGTCACATTTTTACTTTTAAAATATAGTTGGGGGGGGGGTTACTTCTCATCTCCATTTATGGATGGGATAGAGAGGACCAGTGAGGTCAAGGGCACACCAAAGATGATCCAGCTATTTTTATTCAATTATTAATTCAGTGTTTTTTCTGCAGTTCTAGTGAAGCCAGAATGTGTTCTGAGCAGCAGGAATACAGCTGTGAACAAAATACAGGCAGATTCTAGGGGCCTTGTGGACCCACATCAGATGATAAGCAAGTCGGCATGCCACTCTCTGGACTGAATTGTGTGCCCTGCTTCAATCTGGGATCTATGAGACAGAAAGAAAACCCAAGAAACCCACCACTATGTAATTTCCTGGGTCCTGAGACCCCCTGGAAATTCTGCCTTCTCTCCACCATTCTGCATCTTCTTACATTTGTTTTATGTCTAATGTTTAGTTTCTCAGCTTTATGTGGGGATAGGAATATTAAATAGCCTGTCTTCTCCATCTTTTCAGAAGTCAAAAGTTTCCTTCCATTTTAAAAGTTGTGTTCTTTCTTCTTCATCAGAACATCACCTACTTTTTATCGATTCTTTGCCGAAAATTTACCTGTCATCTCTAGGTTGAATGATGTCCATTCTCTCACAGAAAAAAGCTGCTCCACCACTGATTTGCTTTTAAGGAGTCTGATGCCAATCTAATTCTCTTGCTTCCCTTTTGCCACCCTTTTGCCTGGAGGACCTGAAGATTCTTCTTGCTTTCTGAAGTCTATTAATTTTATTACCCATGTCTCAGAATTCATCAGTTTTCCTCAGTACCCTTTGGACTCTATATTTGTGTAGATTTATTGTGTCCTACTTCTGGAAATCTTCTGGACTTACAGTTTTAAATATTCTACTTTTGTTCTATTGATTTGGTTTTCTTCTCTTGGGATGCCAATCATAAATATGTTGGACCTCCTTGTCAATTGCTTTGCATTTCAACCACTTTCCCTTTGACACTTTTTTTATTTATTCTTTATCTTTTTCTTTTATTCTTTATATGATCTTCATTTTTATTACTTTTGATTGTTAACTTTTCTTCAGTAAGCATTAAATTTTTATTTGTCTTTATCCTCCTCTTGGCTACTTTGTAATTTCATCTTCATTGCTGATATAATATCATCTTTTCTGTTTCTCTCCCAAATATTTTCTTAATCTGTTTTCATTCATTTTATTTCTTTCTGAGTACTTTCATATATTTTTTTGCCTTTCCTGGTTTTAGTTTTTGTATTCCTGATCCACAGTGTTATTCTGTATCCCTAAATCAGTTCACATTGCTATATTTCTTTATGGTTGTTTTAACATTTTCTTCTGATTTTTTAGCTGGATTTCCTGGTAAAAAAAATTCCATCAGCAAAAATGCTTTAATTCTCAATTTCTAATTTTTATAGATGTCTTACATGGCTATGGTCTGCCTCTCTGGATTCTTATTTCCTTCATAAATAGGTTTTCTAGTTTAAGAACTCCCTGTTCTATCAGTTCATTCCTCTTCTATGCAGTTTCTTACATGAATGATTTTTGTTCTGTGGGTGTGGAAAGACGTTTCCTTCTTTTGAGTGTTCTTAATCTTCCCTATTTATTTCTTCATTCCCTTCACTGACCTTTCTCTAAGGGACTCATCCATACCTCCTCTATATATGTTTCTTCCCCCAGAGTGATGCTTCTCAGATTCTCCTTTTCTGTTCTTTCACATGGTCAAACCCTTCCCTGTACCCAGTGCTGTGAACACCCAAGTTACAGACTGTTTTATATTTCAGAATTTAGATTTGGACTTTCTATTTCTGACTTTCTTTGGGCTTTATCTAAGTTCTCTGTTATCCTTTACACTTCCTTTAAACCTTTTATTCTCTACTTCCTCACCCCAGAAAAGGGCTCTGTAGAATTCATCCTTTCTCTTATTTACAAGTAAAGGCTATGGTGTCTCTGTCTTTCCCCGGTAACACCAAAGACATGATCATTTACTGCACTTGCTTTCCTTGTTCTAGGTGTTTCCATTTAGGGAGGGGGAGGTATTGAAATAGAGGAGACTCCAATGTTCTCTAAACCCAGAAGTCTTCTCTACCTGCCTTTATTTAATATAGTAAAACAACTACCTCTGCCTATCTCTTACCCTTACTCAGTTACAGATTTGGTGAGACAGTGTTCCTCAAAACTCAGGCTGTCCATTCTTATTGTTTTGTTTTCTCTACATACTATTCTCAATGATTTGTCTACCAAGAAAGAAAATGCTATTGACAAAGCAATAATTCCTTTATTGATCACCTATAGTCAATGGTGTCCCCACTGACAGCAGTATTAGCACTGAGTTGATAACATAACCATTAAGCAAAGAGACATTTCATGTGCCCAGAGCTAAATTCTTAATAGTAAATGTTCATTATTCATTAAGATGGTTTAACATTGAAAATAGCTGGTAATATGAGTTACAGCCTTTATAAATGCCTGGAGAATCATTCCTAGGTTGGGAATTATTCCCTTGTCCATTTATCCTCATTTAATCAACAAGCATTCATAATGACAAGGGTTACAGAGCAGAGGAATACTACCCAAACTCATGGAGGAGGTCTTTAAGGCCTAGAGAGAACAGATAAGCAGAAATTATTACATTGAGTTATAAGTCCTTAATAAAAATGTGTTCATGGTAGAGTGGCATGGTCACAGAGATGTCTTATTTCCCCTGAGTGTCACCAGTCACCCAGGGGGTTTTCCTACCTCTCAAGCCTAAGGTCTCCACTTACAGACCATTCTGCTGTTGTCCATACAAATCTGGTTTGTACGGACAAACATATTTACCAGCTATTTTCAATGTTAAACCATCTTTATGAATAATGAACATTTACTACTAAGAATTTAGCATTGGACACATGAAATGCCTCTTTGCTTAATGGTTATTTTATCAACTCAGTGCTAATACTGCAGTCAGTGGGGACACCAGAGGGGTAGGGCAAGCCATTGGACCTTCCCACTATGGCTCTGTAAAAGTCTCCTTGATCGTCCAGACTCGATGGCTCTCTCTTGCCCCAGTATCCAATGTTCAGCATTTAGACAGAGTGTCTGAAGCCACTGCCAACTGTATGCCAACTCCGTGTGTTTAGGACCATCAGTTATTCATATCCCAACCACCTCAAGTCATCCGGAAAGTCTTCATTATTCCTGGTCTATTCCTTCCTAATTCCTGGTCTATGGACAGCGTCATCTTGTCTTACAGCGTCGTTATGGTTGATTTTATTCCATATATTTGGGATGGGGAAAGGACATTGTAGCATATGTTCTATTTATCATCTTAATGTAGTTTCTGTCTTTAATTTGCAAATTTGTTTTTGATTCATAGCTACCCAGGAACCATAAGCATAAAAGTATAGGTCCAATTTATCTGTGTGCATTTAAGTAATCTTACAATTAAGATAATTGAACAACACCAGGAACATACCATTTTTAATTTTTTTTCTTGGACATGGTATCTATCTATTATCCCTGTTTGAGAAATATTGTCCTGGATTTTTTAGTGAGAAATTACTTCACCTAGATTTGATTCAAAAATATTAGGAGGAGAGACTAAAAACATACTTCCTGGGCCTCAGCAAAGCCTTAGCAACAGAAACAACAGAGAACTGCTGTCTTCTGGGGGCCCCTGACCTCACGCTGCAGAGACATATGTGCACCTGCCCACCTGCCGGCCAAGCAGAACAGGTGAGAGGGAGGAAAAGAAAGCCGAGATGTAGATGGTAGGGCTTGTGCAATAGTCTGAGTGTGTCAACTACTATTCAAACCTGTTATGCCATCTGACAATAACCTGGACATTGTGAATCACTGGGCTGGGTATTATCTTCATTGCACAAATGAGACAAGCAGAGGCCTAGAGAAGTCAAGCAACCTGCCTGAGGCCCCACAGCTACTCTTGAGTATGCAGTCCAAGTCCTTTACAAGGAGTTCTGCTTAGCGACCCTGCCAGACACTGATGGATATGTTGAATGTGCTCTGTTTAAGGAGGTTGGCAGGATGTAGGGAAATGCCAGTGCAGGGTCCCCAGGCTGATGAGACTGAGTAGTCACCACCTCCAGGTCTGATAGCACAGGTGAGGAAGTGCTTGCTGCAGGGGCTTTTATGCATCTAGGGGGTACCCATTGACCTATCTCTAAGTAGTGTTTTTAAATGAATTCAGCAAAGTACTTAGAATTAAAAGAGAAGCCAATTCCATGAAAATGCATGGAATAAAATACATAAATTAAATAAGTTTGTGGTGCATTCACATAAGTGCTTCTCACTAGCTCAGTACCTCACAAGATCTAGTGATAGGTCTAGGAAAATAATGACAAGCATGAAAGGTCCTTGGACACATCTGTACTTTCTATGAAGCGACGTGAAATACCCTTGACAGCAACCACCGGCATTGCTATACAATTGGGACGTGTTGCCTAATTGTACAGTTGAAAGAAATGGTCAAATTTGGTCAGACGTTAGTGAATATAAAGATAGCTTTTTATTTTTTACATTAAAGCACATGGGTCCCCTGAATGCTATCCATGACCTCAGATTAACAGCCCCTTGGTGCCTGGAAACTGAAATAAGAAAACCATGCAAAGAGCTCACTTTGAGAACAAAATTTTTGGTAGAGCAACACATATCACAGAGACAGCCCAAGGAGGAACTTAGATAGTGAAGATAGAGAAGGACCCATAAGTCCTTCTCTGCCCTCCATCTGACCGCAGATGTGCTCTTCCTGATGACGTAGCCCACAGAGATAAGCTTGCCAGGATAGAGAACAGGGTGAAGAAGCCAGAGAGTAAATCTAGGAGCACCCAGCCTTCAAAATTCTGCTGATCTGCTGTATCTAACCCTGGTCCACAGGCTATCTACCTCTTTATCTCTGCATTGACAACTTGACTTAGTTTAGTTCTAGAAAGCATTCAACTCCCCTCCAACTTCAAAAGATACCTTACCTCCAGCCTAGGAAAATCTTGCCTAGTCACCATCCATATTACATTGGATGTAATTACATACTCCCAATAAATATTTTTATTCTCCTTTATAACACGCATTTCAATTAAAAGAAGTATGCTTCACAACTCTTAGCCGTGGCCTCCATTCTTCAAGTATCCTAACAGTTGCACAATAGCTGCTGGAACCTCAAGTATGCATTGAGGCAGGAAAGGGGGTGGGGTAAGAGGGAAAAATTCATTCCAGCTGCAGCAGCCCCATATTTTGGGGCTTTCTCAAGAGTCACATGAGAAAAGGTTAGCCTGCAAGATGTTTATTAAGGTGTGCCATTGAACTGATGCCATAGAAGGAGATATAAGGACTTAGAACTAGACACACTAGAACAGGGAAAATTGAAGGATTGGCACAGGTTACCCAGCACATTTGTGGATTATTTTAAGGATGCAGAAGCTACAACAGCTCTTCAGAGTTGTCCCTGTTGGATTGAAATTACGAGAACTTTATACTTTCTCAACGACCTCTGGCTGTGGAGCTTGGGAAGGGCATGAACTCGGGCAAGACAGCTCTCCGCCATGGAGGCCAGCCCTGGAGGGGGTGACAGCTGAAGGTCGCCTTCTCCAACACTCACAGTCACTGGGTCAAGTCCTTCACTGAACGAAGAGCTGAACCACACCTCCCAGTGTCTTTCACACTTTACCCACAACTTCCGTTAACATTTCATTGGCCAGATTTAGTTAAGTAAACAACCAGCCCTGTTTACACAGAAAGCTAGGAAATGTTTGGCCGTCATATTGCTCAATACTCACAAATCAGAGTTGTGGTAACAAGGAGGAGTTAGATGTTAGGGAGGCATCTGGAAGTCTTTATCATATCTGCTCCTTTACTGTGGTGATTTTCATGATGCAAGAAAGGGGTTTCAGTTCCATTAATGAGCAAACACTGCCTGGACTGGGTAGATACCTAATAAATATCCAACAAGCAAATGAATGAATAAGTGAGTGAGTGAATCAAACTTAGAGAGTGCACATATAAGCCCCATGTTTTCTTCACTGAAAGAAATGAAGAGGCCATCTCTGTTTCCAAATGATCAGGGAGAGTCTATTAGTTTGCCCCACAGGCTGGTGGCACCAACAACAGAAATCCATTTTCTCACAGTTCTGGAAGTTAGAAGTCTGAGATCAAGGTGTCAGTGGAATTGGTTTCTTGTGAGGCTTCTCTCCTTGGACCCTGGACAGCTGTCTTCTCCCTGTGTCTTCACGTGGTCTTCCCTCTGTACGTGCTTCCTCCTACAAGGACACCCAGTCATGTTGGATTAGGAAACACCCTAAGGACCTCATTTGAACATGGTTACCTCTTTAAAGATCCTGTATCAAAAAACAATCACATTCCAAGTTCCTGGTGTTCAAACTTCAACAAATGACTTTTTGGTGGACACAATTTAGCCTGTAACAAAGAGGCTGCTGTGAGGATGATGGGGGCCCTCCGCTTTCACCAGAAATCTTCATTCCCTTGAGTTTAGTCTGTAGATGTCTTGCGAGTTCTTCATCTACCACCAGAGAGTCAGACGCCAGCAGTCTGGCTGCAGTGACTGGGATGTGAGGTGTTGGGAACCAGCTGAGTCCAGGAGGAAAACAAGTTTTCCGAACTATGATGCTCTAGAGTGTTCTTCACACTGACTCTATTGATTGCATTACCTATCATCTGAGGTCTCTTTCTTTGAGGAAATTGTAATTTAAATTGTTTTCAATGTTCTTTTGTCTAGTATATGTTAACGATGAGGGCTGGGCGCTGGAATGCAACAATTGCAGCTCTGAATCTTTAAAAGTAGTTTTTATATAGCTAAGGCATAGTTACCATATTTCTTAGCATCCTCATTTTAATTATAGTTATAATTATATATAAAATATATAGCTTTCTCATATAATCATAGCATCTTTCACATATATCACATAAATACATTTATAATATATAATGTTATTTTACACACAAATACAAATATAAATTATATATACAAATATGTATTATACATATAAACAAAGTCATAATTACAGATCCTATATCATAGGTTATTATGGATAATAAAAGAGGTAATGCATTTAAAAACCACATAAATGAAGATTGTTATTTGTTAAATGTGTTAAGTGTGTACTATATGCTATAAATAAGGATATAGAATAAAGGTACATTTCTTATCCTAAGGAAATCCCTCATGTACAAGGGAAATAGCCAACTCACTGAGAAGTGTCATAAGAACAAGCTACCAGGAAAACACAGAGAGGAACATTGACACTGACTTGAAGGTTCCCTGCGCCAGAAAACCTCTTCCCTGAGCATTGAAGGAAAACTCTGAAAAAAGAGACTGGAGAACTTTACAGACAGGGAACAGCACATGCAAATTTCTGGAGGCAGGAGAGCTTAGCCTTCGCAGGGAGTCAGAACAGGTAGTTCTGCTGGAAAGATAAATTGTGATGAAAGATGAAACCCGGGGTGGACGGTGATGGGAAGCAGGGGCTGGCTTTCTGCAGTGGTTGGATCTGGCTTCAAAGGGCATGATTCATGTGGGAAACTAGGTCGGAGCTGTTTCTGATGACGGCGAGGATTAACGCGCTTCTATGGCCATCTATGTGCATCTGTCCTTGTAAAAAAATGTACATAATAGTATGACTGTGTCTTGTAGACTTGATGAGTCTTCCCAACTTGGTCTCTCATTTAATTACCTGCAGGAGACACGAGCACCAACTTGACTTCTGCCCCCACCTTGTTTGTGACTCATGATGGGAATTCTGAGCAGCAAGCTCTTGTCTTTCCAAAGAAGCCTTACCTAAGGCTGTAACAGAGAGGCACGGTGGACTAGTCTGTGCCACCAACACCTTTAGTTCACTACATCTCTCCTCTGTCTCTCATTTGCTTGTTCGTCTTTCCTTTCAACCATGCTTGGACCTCCTAAAAAGTCTTTGATTAACTCTTTCACTGTGACTTTGCAGGTTTCCTACTGCTTGTGACAAGCTGAGAATAAGAATCAACTAATTTTCATTAAGCACCTTTGGATGCTAACTTTTACAGCAGCTCTGTTATTTCAATTTTATAGATGAGAAAACTGACAATCAGAAACATGGAGCACTTGGCTCCCCAATATCCGTGTCCTCTTCTTCCTTACGACACTGCCTTCCTGTTGTGTGAGATCGTGTTAGTGGCTGCCTTCCACCAGGGGAAGGGAAACAGAGGTGGAAGTGATTTCACATTCAGCCCAAGTTACTAAAATGGCATCGTCCTTCTCTTTTCTCTTGCTTTTCCTTCATGAGCTGGTGGGATCCAGTGGTGGAACTCCAGGACTTCTAGAGAAGGCAATGTAGTTCAAAAGGGAAAGATTCCTAAAAGTTCCTGAAGAACTCTGTAGAGCAGACAGTCCCAGTTGGACCCTCTCCTTGATCCACCATTGACATAACATTGGATGATGACATGAGTAGGCAATAAAACTTTATTGCTTTATGCCACTGATATTTGGAGGTTGATTATAACAGCAATTAGCTGACACTGAGTAATACATAGCTAGGGCAAGAATTGGATCACTCAGCTAATACTTTTGGATTGCCTTGTCCCAAAAGGTATCATCGGTGAAATTCACATCATCATACAGTAATTCTGAATGAGTGCCAGAGATACTGTATGGGTGATAGGCATCTGGGGACATGGCTCCCCACAGGGTCCCCAGAGACAGCGAGCTTTAACACTTTGTGTGCAGGTGCCCTTTAAATTTACCAGCCCCTGGGGTCGGCCATTTTCTGTGCCACCACAGGAATGGTATAAGCATTCAATAAAACACAACTCCTGAACTACTGGATATTAAAACAACTGTAATATCTCTCATAAAACACCTTACACTTTCACCAAAACAATGTGTAAAGCTTCTAGACTGAGGACGATCAAAGAAATAGCTCCTAATAGTTCCAAATAAATCCACTGTGGCGTGAAAAACCGGAGACTAGAGGAACACGTATTCATACGTGAGCGGTCACCTGATATTGGTGACAAAAAACACTAATTCGTGAGCGGACCACAAAGTGTTAAGGAGACACAGCACTTGGCCAGTGCCCTCAACCACATACAAGCAAGTGTTCTACAGTGGCAAAGCCCCTTCCTCTGGAGTCAAGGATGTCAGGGTCAATTATTTACCAACAGAATGGCCTATGGACTCTGAGCCTCCATTATTCATTATCATGAATGTTAAATGAAGTAATATGTGTTAACGATAACAGGCTCTTGGTAAACGATCAGTATTAACACTGTTATCAATGCTATAAATATAGGGAGAATTTTAGTTCCTCACTGATTTAGACACAACTAAATGAGGCAGTTACCTGGACCGTGAGTTCTTTCTCTGCCATTGGAGCGTGACATGATGAGTCTCCCTCAGTTTATACTTGAATTTTCTCTTTTTTAAAAAGATTTATTTATTTATGCATACAAGAACTGGGGTGCAGGCCAGAGGTGTTGGGCAGTGAGAGGATTCACCAGAGACAGAGTGGGGAACAGAACAGGCAGCTCGACCAAAGTACACTGCTGAGGGGAGCAGCCGGTGAGGCAGGAGAAGTCTGCTGCGCCATGTGGGAATCTCCCTGGCCGGGGATCGAACTCGTGCTGCAGTAGCTGTGGACAGCTTCATAGGCTGAGACTTAACACAATGGTGCCACCAGGGAGGCCCTTGAATTTTCTTTGAGAATAATCAAAATCTGAATCTAAGATTTGCTACATAAAAGATTTCATATTCTTTGGGTTACCTAATTCCATCCTCTTTGGATCAACAGGTTCAATCAAAGAAGTAATTCTTCCAAGAGCTGCCCAAGAAGGTAGCTGTTTTTTGTGGCAAGGACATTGTTATGCATATTAGCATTTTATTCTGCCATTTGCATTTCTAAGATATCAGATCTGGAGTTTGGAGGGTATCAAAGTCAACCTATCATTTTACATTTACGGAGGAGGAAACTGAGGCCCACATGTTAATGTTGTGGTTCATATGCATGCTTTTTCCTCTCTCCCTCAGGCCTTGGGGGCACTAGTAACTCTACTGAATGGTCCAAGCCTTACCCATTAAGTTCAGTAGAACCGCCATTAATCCAATTCCCTAGGGAATGAGGTGCTATGGCCCATTGAATTTCTCTATATGAATATATATATATTTCCTTACACTTGTTCCTCCTTCTTGACTTAGGACAGTCAGGGAGCAGAATCAAATGTCTCTTTCATTAACAATGAAAGGTGCCTAGGGACCATTTAGTACATATTTTGTACTTTTCAGATGGGAAAAAGTTTCCCTAATTGTCACACAATGTAATCTTCACTATCTTTACCTGCTCTTCTTTTATAGGACTGCCATTGTTTCCGCCACGATACAGATGAGAAAACTAAAGCTCGCAACTGCTGAGTGCTTTCCTCTAGATCACAGGACTTGTGTAGAAACAGTGACACACCCATGCTGTCACTTCTTTCTGGGCTTGTAGATTACAGTTCTCAGCTGTTCTTAGAGGGGTTTGGCCATGTGACAGACATCTGGACATGGAGTGCCAGGGAAGGGATCTTTCTCACTTGCTAGCCTGGTTCATGAGCACCTCCCACATGTTTTCTCCATGTCCATTCCCCTTTTCATCTGGCTAGAATAGAAACAACCCTCTTGATGAATCTAGAAGCTATAAATTGAAGATTATGAAGTCACATGCTAGAACAAGCCTGGATCCTTGAGTCACTGCGTGGAGGGCGGCCATCCGCTGACTCTTAGACTGTCAATAATGAAAATTGACCTTCTATTATGTTTGATCTGTTATACAATTTGGGGTTTACTTGCTAAAGCAGCTAAAGTGTTTCCTTCATCAATACTTGGCTTGATAATGGCAGAATCAGAAGTACTCACTGTGTTTGTGTTAAAAGATATGAACACAATTAGAACAGTCTGGGTCCTTGATAAGTTTTAAGGCTAACAGGAGGAATGACCAGAAATGGAATAATACAAGATAGGAACTGAAAAAATGTCTAATGAAAAAGAAATGAGAAAAGGCATCGGAATTAGGAGAACAAGTTATGTCATTGTATAAAGAGGGATGATTTTCAGGAGGAGGAGGGGGTCTTGGCACAGGGGGAATGAGTAGCACAGAGATGGAACTACCAAGAAATAAAGGCGAGAAAACAAAACAAAACACAACCCCATGCGGTGGAAACAGAGCACACGAGCAAATGAAATGGTGGTTGGAGACTCATGGCCAAAGGTGCTCAATTAACAACCTTGGGCTTCCTTGTGGAGTTAGCCAAGGGCTGTCACCAACCCCTGAGGGCTGAAAATAGATGGCAGGCCTGGCCCTCAGAGAATGATGACCCTTTACAGGATCGATTTACTGGAAAACCCAGACCCCAGAGTCCTCATTTCTGAGTTCTGGTCTACTCGAACAGAGGCAGAGACCAGGGTGGAGAGGGATCAGGCCCAATTCTTCCAGAACTGGTCCAAGTTCCCAAACTCTGAGTCAGGCTGAAGATGAAATGGTCTGAAGAGCTTTTCGAGCCTTTTCCATTTCAGAGCTTTTCATGGGGCCCACGTAGAGAACCCTCATTCCCTGTAACAAGACTGTCTCTGAATGTCACAGGAGACAGAGCCATGCTGGGGAATGGTGCTTTGAAATCAGGTTACTTAGGAAAAAACTCCTGCGAAGCGAAGCTTAAACGAAGCTGGCAATTTAGGTGATTTTCTGAGTCCTCTAACTAAAAATAGGAAAGGCACTTTCTGGGAACATCTTTTTAAAGTTTGTTTGAGTATCTCTTTAATCTCTTTCATTATTTTTATAGCTCACACACAGATGCAAAGCTCTAAGTGTCCTTTTTATCATCGGAGCTAGAAGCAAAAAAGCCACCCAGTTGCTCTGTTTGTGCCAAATCGGGACTCTTGGGAAGCTACGATTCTCCAGCAAGATCCCCTACCTGGACCAAAGGCACAAACAGGAAAGATAGTGGCAGCTGCTTCTTATACAAATCTTCACTTTAAAAAAAAAAAATCAATCCATTTGGGGTCAGATGTCCCTTGATTGGGGTAAACATTTCTCATTCTCCCAAGTCATGTTAAACTTTCTTTATGGAGGCCTCCCTAGTGGCACAAGGGTTAAGTCTCAGCACTATGAAGCTATCGGCAGCCACTGCAGCACGAGTTCCATCCCCAGACAGGGAGCTTCCCACATGGCGCAGCAGACCTCTCCTGTCTCCCTGCTGCTCCCTTCAGCAGTGGATTTCAGTAGATCTGCCTGTTCTGCTCCCCACTCTGTCTCTGGTGAATCCTCTCACCCCTGCATCTCTGGCTTGCACCCCAGCTTTTATGCATAAATAAATAAATCTTTAAAAAAAAAAGATAAATAAGATATTTAAAAAAACACCAACTTTCCTTATAGGGGATTTCAATCCAATGTGCCACTGATTCAGGAAGAGTCAACGACACCACTTCATGTTTACGGGGGGGAGGGAGGGTGGTGAGGAAAAAGCATAGCACCACCGTCTGTGAGCGCTGCCCTTCTGTCTGCCATGTGCGTCCTGTTTATTATTGCATCAGGAACCACTGGATCATAGGGTCGATCTATCTTTAATATCTGAGGGATCTCCATTCTGTTTTTCCAGGGGGCTGGGCCAGTCTACGTTCCCTCTGACAGCGTATGCAGACTGCTTTTTCTTCACATCCTCACCTGCACTTGCTATTTCTGGCCTTTTTGATCTGGCATTCCTGGGCACAGGGGTGTAGGATGTGGTCGTCTGCTTTACGAGCCTGGAGAGCTGACCCCTGCACTGGCAGCCACGTGACTTCTTTACCACGTGGCGAGACTCTGGGTGGGACCAGTGTGGGGAAGAGCAGGCAGCGATGTGGGGCACACTCCCTCCTTCTTCCCTTACTATGTGGGAATCAGTTAAGTCAGGAGCCCTCCCTCAACACCATTATGCCTTCATGGTCTTAATTCCAGAGGCCTCTGGATTCCCGAGCCTATGTAAGGGGCAGCCTACTGAAGAGCTACTTGACATGAGTAACTCAAAGCCTCTAGCCTGGGCATTGTGACCATAACTGTAGGCAAGACAAGCTTGAGTTTGATTTCTAGATGCTTCAACACTGTTACGCCCCAGGTAACAGAGTCTTCAGCCCAACCGCTGAAAGTCCATAATCTTAGGTCAGTGTGTCGAGATGGAAAGAGAGCACTATTTATACTCTCCTTCTAGAAACTTCCATTAGCAGCAACCTCCCACTCCCACTTTCCTAGGGTTTCTTCTTCCAGGTTCCACGGTGGCCCCATGAGGTCCCCACATTCACCTTCGCTAGACGTTTTCTTACAAGTGACCGTGCCTGAAAAATGCATCAGCTGTTTTGCTACTCTCTGTCATAGGCCTGCCAGAGTCCCTTCCCTCAGCTGGAGGCGGGTTCCACGCACGAGGCCCTCACCAGCCCAGATAGTCAGCCCTGTTTCACTCATCTCCCGAGAGCCCGCTGCTGCAGCCACACCCTCCTGGGCCTAATGAATATACCCCTGGGGTCCTCATCGCAAAAAGATGGAATAGAAATGAAATTTATTAAAAAGCACATTGGCTGATAGCTGTGCAAGTGAGAGCAGGGGTTTTATGGGAAATCTGTAGATTCTGCTCAATTTTGCTGTGAACCTAAAACTGCTCTAAAAAAAAGGCTTTTTTTTTTTTTTTTTTTTTTTAAGCACATTGCCTAACGCAGGCTTTCAGGGGAAACCAGAATTCCAGACTTGGAGGCTGCACGACTAAGAAAAACACAGCCTCAGAGCCAGCCCCGGGTAGCTTCTGCTGGGGACACTGGGCACTGCTATCGGAAGCTCCCACACCACTGCGGGAGCCCCTTGTAGCTGGTGTCTGTCTGTCTTACTTGTGGCCAGCAAGGAGCAAATAAGGCCCCTGGGGGAACTAGCCTCCCACTCAAAGTCAGGGGAAAATTCTGAATGGTCTAAGAAACGTGCTGAGTCTAAGAATTGTGCTGTCCTGGGGTGGTTTCTGCAGAAGCAGACACTGAGACAAGGGTGGGTGTGCAAGTGATTTATTAAAGAGCTTCATAACCTATAAGAAAATATAAGACACAGCATATGATGTAACAAAGTCATCTCATCCCAATTTAATTCTTGCCTGTGGGAGTCTCAGAAACCTTCCCAGTGACAACATCCTGTGTTTGGCTGTGACAGGACCTGGGCGGATGTTCTCATGTGAGTAGGACTGCCAGAGAAACAATGCAAGATGGCCAGTTAATTTGCATTTCAGATGGATGACACTTTGTTAGTGTAAGTGTATCCCAAATATCGCATGGCACACACGTAAACGAAAAGTTATTCGTTCTTTATCTGACATTCAAATTTAACAGGGTCTTTTGGCACTTTTGGCTAAATCTGGCAACCCTCTATTAAGTCAGATCATTTCTCTCATCCTCACCTTCCTGTCTGTGAAAGGGTCTTATGTCCCATTAGACCACAGGGGACACAGACTAAGGAGCTGTGACTCTGAAATCCCCAGGGGGTGACCCTAATGCAGCAGCAGATGAGACAAGACTGTGTCTTGACAATGTGAGCCTCTAGGTGCTTTGACATTCTCCCCCTTTGGGGAACACGGATTACTCATGCAGCAGACAGAACCTGCAAGGCGGGGTGGGTCAGGCTGACCAATCTGGTTCCGGGCTGCTCTGCCCACACCAGGCCCCCGGGGGCACAGCCCCCTGCAGTGATGGCCCCCAGGAAGCCTTAGCCCGTGCCGCCTCTGTTCTCACATTAAAAAAGAAAAAGAAGAAAGATGCACAGCCCTGCCTTTACCAGCAGCTGCCTCTCTGGGACTTGTTATGTCACAGGTCAGAGCTGGGACGAGGAACCCCCGCCTCAAAAGTAAAGTTTGGTCAGTACTGGATATCCTAATGACCACCAAATTGGGAATTTTTAAGTTGGAAGAATCACTTATTGGGCCTACTTTCAAAATGTTTCAGCTGTCCGGTCCCACAGCCGTCTGGGAGAAGCGGGAGGCAGCGTTGCGCCGTTGCTCTGAGCAATGAACAAGCTCAGTCCTCTCAGGGGGTCGTGAGGTGCCCGCGTCCCCGCAGCGGGAGCCGCCGACGCTGCACGCTCACCCGAGCCAGAACCGACTGCCAAGGTCACGGGCAGAGCGCCCAGCCGGCCTCCCGACGCCCTGACGTCCTCCTGTGCCCGCCCAGCACCCCGCGGCGTTGACGCTCGTAGGGTCTTCTCTGAAAGACGCCCCCGCGGTACCGCTGAGAAGCTGGGACTCTGTGGAGAGAGCGCCCAGCCTCTCCTCGGGGGTTTGAGCCCACAGAGGCTGGAGGGGTCCTTGCTGCTCCTCCCCCCAACCCTAGCCCCCACCCCAACCCCTCCCCCTTCCTCCGCACCCCCACCC
>PVIJ01019336.1:0-23816 GCA_004024925.1 Scalopus aquaticus
CACACACACACACACACACACGCACACACGCAGACTGGGCCTCGGCCCCAGGCTTCCCTCTAGTCTGGTCACCAGCGGCTTCCCCGGTGGAGGCATCCGACATACGGGCGTCTGGGCTTGTCGAGCGCGTCATAATTTAAAGGCAGTTCAGCGCATAGTAGGTGCACAGCGTTTGTCGCTTAGCAGTCTCTCCAGCAATTCACTCTTAGCCTTTGTAGCTCCCGCTCTTGTGGGGCCCCTGACGCCACTCCGTGACATTGAGTATGCTGGGCTCTACCCGCTGTGCCTTCCGAGTCTCTACTTCCCTCAGCGCCATCACTGTTTTCCAGGGGTCCGTCCTTAGCACCTTTGAATTTGCTGCGCCACACAGCTCTATTACCAACATTGTTTAGAATGCTCCTACTCCCTCTTGTCTATCAGGATTTATCTTCGAAACTCCAGGACTGCATTTCATCTGTTTTAGGGCAGCTTTATAAAGTGTGCCTTTTTATACACCTTCTTCCCACAATCTACCCGCTGGGTGTACATTAACTGAATCCCCCACAGTCACTAAGGCACAAAACTGCCAACTGATTCTTCATCACCTCGTGGGCCCCATGGTGGCAGGCCCCGGGTCCTGCACTCCTGTCTCCATCATTCTGTTCTTTGCATTCTTACTGCTCTCCCACAAGTGCCTCGGGCTCTGTTTGGTTTCTTCATTTGATTTTCTTTCTTTTCCTCAAACTAGGTAATTTCAAAAGCACTATCTTCAAGTTTGCTGACCCTTTTATGTCTCAAATCTGCTATTGAACCTCTCTAGTGATTTTTTTCTTTCATTCAGTTATAGTACTTTTCAGTCCAGAATTTCTGACCGATTCTTTTCTATAATTCTTTTTACTGCTATTGTTTTATTCAGTTTTCCTTTGGTTCTTTGTCCATGGTTTCCTGAGCTCTTTGAGCATGTTTAAGATGGTTGGTTTAAAGGTTTTGCTGGGTTTCACTCCTATGTGGACTATAAATAACCATATCAATTGAGCCTAATAAAACACAACAGAAGTAACTCTTAAACTTAAAATATGGTGATTACCAGAGGGGAGAAAGGAGGGGGTGGGAAGAATGGATAGAGGGGGTCAATTTGATAGTGTCAGTGGCACTAGAACTTTGGTGGTGAGTAGGGTGAGGTATTCACACATGTTGAGGTGTGGAGCTATACCCCCCGAAACTTATATAGCATTATAAACCAATGGTAACTTCATAAAATCGTATTTTAAAAATTTTTTGTTAGGTCCAATTATTACCAGAACCAAGCTGCCTTAGCAGTGGGAGCCTGCAGGAGCGGTGGGGCCTCTTACCCCACTGCTCCAGAGCAGTTATGGCAGTTGCTCCTGTTCAGTAACTGCCGTTTTTTGAATGGACCAATCAGGTGCTAGGAGCTGATGGGTAGGTCCAATCAACTCCAGGATTGAAAATGGTCCAATCAGACTTGTGAATGGCACTCTGGGAGAGGATATAAGCCAGGATTGGAGGGACCTGGGAAAGGAGAGAGAGAAGGTAGTAAGGGGGGAAAAGAGAAGAGCAGGAGATGACAACGAGGATGACACCAGCCCCCGGGAGAAGAAAGACGACGGTTCCAGACTCCAAAGAGAGAAGAAAGAAGTCCGTTCCTGGCCTCCGAGGAAGAAAGAAGAAGTGTCCAGCAGCCACCTTCTGAGGAGGAAGAGAAGCTGAAGGACTCCGCAAAGATGGGGCCTCCGGTCCTGTCTCTGACGTAGCCTGAAGCCCCAGAGGCCCTGGGCCTGGTGTCTCAGACACCTGTTTGTTGGCCTAACCCAGCACCTCACAAAGAGCAGCCATCCCCGATGCGTTCTGGGTGAGGTGGCCGCCACTTGAGCATGCAGTGAGCTGTTTCCCCCGTTTGTAAAATAAACCCCATGCTTGTTGTTCCTGTAGCCTGAAGTCTCTTGCAATTGTGCACGTGGGTGAGAACCCACAGTCAGTGACCTGTCCTTTCATCACGCGCTGTCCTTTGTTGTATTTGGCCTTTTGGGGCTTTTTGGTGGCTCTTGCTTCAGAGCCTGGGCATTTGTGCCCTGTCCACCCCGATTTCAGTTGGTGACCACGAAGAGACAGAACACCCCTGTCCTGCCCGATTTCACAATGTCTGGGCTTCCTCAGGGATGGTTTCTGTGAATGATCCATATTTTCCTGTTTCTTTGTACATTCTATGATTTTGTTGTTGTTGAGACTGCACATTCTAAGTGTTATGTTATGGTAACTCTGATCCTCAGTCATTGGCAATTGCTAATTTTTCTTGTTGAGGTCTAGAGCTGTCTTTTACTTTCCAGACTGTTTTTGCAAAATGTGTAATTTCTTGGTTTGTGTTCCATCTTCTCTGGAATCAGTCTGTGACCTGATACAGATTTCCTTAAATATCTGACTCTAAATAGGGAGGGAGGGGAGAGGGACTTTTGTCGCCCTACATCTGATAGATACTCCCTACGGAAGCCTGTACGGCACAAGTGTCAGTGAAACCCTAAACAAGCATCTGTGCTTGTTCTCAGGCTTCCACCAAACTGACTAAAATGCATAATCCCACATTTTTAGAGGACAAGGATTCCACTGCCTGCCACATCATCCTGGGCCTTGGGTGAACTGAAAGCTGAACATGAGTGTGGTATCACCATCGATATCTCCCTGTGGAAATTCAAGACCAGCAAGTATTGTGTGACCATTATGGATGCCCCAGGACACAGAGACTTTAATCAAAAAACATGATAACAGATACATCTCAGGCTGACTGTGCTGTCCTGATTTTTGCTGCTGGTGTTGATGAATTTAAAGCCGATATCTCCAGGAATGGGCAGACCTATGAGTATGTCCTTCTGGCTTACACACTGGGTGTGAAACAACTAATTGGTGTTAATAAGATGGGTTCCACTGAGCCACCCTATCGACAGAAGAGATACAAGGAAATCGTTAAGGAAGTCAGTACTTACATTAAGAAAATTGGGTACAGGGCCTCCCTGGTGGCACAGCGGGTTAAGTAGTAGCACTATGAAGCTATCCAGAGCCACTGCAGCATGAGTTCAATCCCCGGCTAGGGAGCTTCCCGCATGGCACAGCAGACCTGTCTCCCCCACTGCTCCCCTCAGCAGTGTATTTCAGTTGATCTGCCTGTTCTGCTCCGGGCTCTGTCTCTGGTGAATCCTCTCACCCTCCCATACCTCTGGCCTACACCCAGTGTGTATGCATAAATAAATCTTTAAAAAGAAAAAAAAATTGGCTACAACTCTGACACAGAAGCATTTGTGCTGATTTCTGGTTGTAATAGTGACCACCTGCTAACATGCCTTGGTTCAAGGGATCGAAAGTCACTTGTAAAGATGGCCATGCCAGTGGAACACGCTGATTGAAGCTCTGGTTGCATCCTACTGCCAGCTCATCCAACTGACAAGCCCTGTGCCAGCCCTGGTATTGGGACTGATCCTGTAGGCCTAGTTGAGACTGGTTCTTTCTCTTTTTTCATTTTTATTTATATATTTTTACATTGTTGTTCATTTTTGTACAGTGTTTGATCTCTCCTCTCAGGTGTTGTTCCCATAAAATTACCACCACCAAGTCACCCGTGAACCATCACCATGGACTCTTGTGCTCTTCCCTCCTATTTAGGCCCCTCACCCTCCCCTGCTGAATGTCGAGACTGGTCCTCAAACCTGTCAACTTTTGCTCCAGTCAGTGTTACAACTAACATAAAGTCTGTTGAAATTCACCACAAAACTTTTAAGTGAATCTCTTCCGGGGGACAATGTGGGCTTCAGTGTCAAGAGTGTGTCTGTCAGTGATGTTTGTTGTGGCAGTGTGGCTGGTGACAGAAAAAATGACTCAGCAATGGAAGCAGCTGGCTTCACACTTGGGTGATTCTTCTGAACCATCCCAGCCAAGTTAGGACTGGATGTGCATCTGTTGTCACACAGCTCACATTGCTTGCAAGTTTGCTGGGCTTCAGGAGGTTGATCGTTATTCTGGCAAAGAGCTGGGAGATAGCCGCAAATTATTGAAATCTGCTGATGCTGCCATAGTTGACATGGTTGCTGGCAAGCCTGTGTGTGCCAAGAGCTACTCTGGCTAGGCTCCTCTGGGCCATTTTGCTGCTCATGACAGCAACTGAGACAGACAGTTGCTGTGCGTGTCATCAAAGCAGCGAACAAGAAGGCAGCCGGAGCTTGAGAGGTCCCCAAGACTGCCCAGGAAGCTCATAAGGTTAAATGAATATTATCTCCAGTACCTACCACCCCAGTCTTAATCAGTGGTGGAAGAAAGGTCTCAGAACTGCTTATCAATTGCCCATTTAAGTTTAATAGTAAAAGACTGCTTAATGATAACAATGCATCAACAAACCTTCAGGAGAGTATTTTGTGGACCATATGTTTTTGTGTGCATGCAGCAGTTTTAAGTTATTAGCCTTTAAAATTAGTACTTTTTTAATGTAAACAACTTGTGACCAAAAACCTGTCACAGAATTTTGAGACCCATTAAAACAAAGTTTAATGAGGGGAAAAAAAAAAAGAACCCAGAGACTAGAGTGGGGAGTAATGTATATGTGATGAGCACAGTAAAGTACATGCGTGCAGTGAAAAGATGGCATGGGGCTGGCCAGGCGTCTGGGGCAGAGGAAGGGTTCGCAGAGATGGTCACATTTAGGCTGACTCTAGTTTCTCCCCAGGTGAATAAAGGCATTCCATGCAGAAGCATTATGAGCAAAAATTTCAGAAGCTTAAACCAGTATGGCAGGTGGTCGAGTATCCACATGATCTGTATCGTATCTGCAGTTGGACTGAAATTATATGTTTAGTAAAGCACACCAGCCAGATGGACCTCAAAGGTCTTTCATGATCTATTCCATACTTAACTCTGGTTTTCCTCTTGCTACTTGCATACAGATATTTATGATTTTGTCTGTCAGATCATGTATTAATAGCTGCATAGTGATAAACAGTACCCACTTTTTATAGATCTTCATCTGACTCTTAAAACAAGAACAGCAGCTACACTGTATAGTATAAAATGAGAAAAAGGAAAAATCTCAGTGATCTGATTTGAGAATGAAGGGAAAGAGGCCACAGTAGTAGATGCCTTCGTGAAAGCAACTTAAGTTTTTTACAGTGGACTTGCTTGATCTCCCCAGCTCCATCGTGTTGTCAATAAGCCTGACACAGTCTCCTTTTATTCAAGCTGTCTCAGGCATCTGTTGGAGGCAGATGGAGACTTGGCATAGTTATTTTCTCTAGACTTCTCTTATTGGATAAAGACTTGGGCAGATTCAATTTTACCTTCCACACTGGCACTGCTGGGATGGGATGGCAACTACACCATGTGCATTTCCTCCCTCCCCTCCACGCAAAAGTTTGGGAGCTGTCATTGCCTGCTACTGTCCTCTCCAACTGCTCTTCCTAAGACACCGCTGACTGGAGACTGCTGCTATTCTCGGGGGACCCAGCAGAGGACCTCTGTCCCCCTTCCCTCTCAGTCCTCACCCTGTGGAACTTTTCTTGCCTCCTATGCTTTCATTACACTGAAACATCAAGCACACCAGCCTCTCTTTGGACTGCATGGAGTCCTTTCCACGTGTGGATTCCTTTACCTGACTTCCCGGGCTCTTCACCCTTCACCCACCAGCAGAAGGCAAGACGTCCTCACAGAGGTATTTACTGACTGACCCTTTAGGCCAAGCTAATCATCCTGTGACAGATTGTTTCCTGAGGATGACAACAATATCATCTCCCATCACACATGCTCTTTTTATAATTTAATGCTTCTTCCATTGAGAGGTGATAGTGGGGGTTTCTCTCTCCCCTTTGAATACACACAGATCTTTGTGATTACCTGGACTAAATAAAATAGGACAAAAGTGACACGATGGTACTTCACAGGCGACATCAAAATGATCTCTCTAGGTATGCTTGCTCTTAGAACTAAGCTGCCATACTCTGAGAAAGCTCAAACTAACCAATATGGAGAGACAACGTGAAGAAGACATCACATGTTCAGCTCACAGTTCAGCAGAGGTGCCAGCTGATCATCACTAGTGCTTTGAGCAAAGATGACTCTGCATGATTCCAGCCCCCACCACCAGCCCTCCCTAGCTTTTGAGTCTTCCTAGCTGAGCTCTCAGACATTTGTGGAGCAGCAACAAACCAGTTCACTGGAATCACAGAATCCCTAAAGATGACTGTCTTATGCCACTACTACTGCCATTACATTCTCTATTGGCATCTCATGCTATTAGGAATTGAACTAGTCTTCAACTTGGGTCTTTTCAGTGCATTTCTACCTATTTGTTTGATGTCTGATTTCCCTGTTAAAACTTTACGCTCCTTGAGGGCTACTATTGTCTGTCTGTAGCCCAGCACAAGCAGGTAGTGGGTGCACAGTAAACAGTGAACTGGTCAATGGAGGGTCTATGTTTCTTTTCTCTTAATGTGGGCAGACACCTAAGTTCATGCCTGTGTGGCTGGTGTCAAGTAGGCATACATTTGTTTCTGCTTTCAGAGTTTCTTTTGGCCCGGGGTTCTATACTTACCAGCTGATCCTCCAGGAGTCTCCTCTCCCCCCAACCCTGGCTGATCCATTATTGATAAATGCATATGGTGTTTCTGCCATATTTTTACTCACAGGTGATGCTTAATGGTTCACTACATCTTTGTAGGGAAAAGGGTAGGAAGGGTGAAAACATAGGCTAGTAGTTCCAAACAAAAATGTGACATAGTTTATAATTTTGTTAAGGACAATCTTAAGGGTATAAATGCAAACCTTAGGTTTTTTTGGTATTTTGTCTTTCACAACAGTTCTTCACTGGTGGCATTAGATTGTTGGGATATAACTGTTACTACTATTACTACACCATTATGGACAAGCTTCAGGCTGCCCTCTAGTGGGAAGAAGCACAAAGTCCTACTCTATTACACCCTAAGAAAACCTGCATCTTGGAACAAAGAAAATTATAGTGACCAACTCTGTCTTGACTATACATAATCAGGGCCAACCACATTACCTGGTATTTAATACAATCTTAGCTTTAGCTTTGTTCATAAACACAAGCACATTTCTTGAGAGCTTGCCATGTTTAAGACATGCCAAGCACTGTACGTGACATAAACCAGGACCAGGGAGTAAAGATTTTAGGCCAAGAGGTCATATGGTCTAAGACAAACCACTCAACTCTGCTATTGTAGTCAGAAATCAGCCACAGACAATACATCATCTAATGAGTGTGTCTCTGTTCAGTTACTCTTTATTTCCAGACAGGTATCTCACTTGCAGACAAAGTTTGCCAACCCCAGTATTTAATGATAACAGGGGCTTTTCTAGTCAGGCTCATCAATACCCTTCAGTTGCCAAATCCACTGCAGCCTTTAAAAATGTTTTTATTATGAAGTATTTCAAACCTCAGGAATATACATATTCAAGTATTTCAAACCTCAGGAGCAACATAATGAATATCCCATGTATTTATCACCCAAATTTACCAAATGTTTAGATTTTGCCATATTTCAGATCTCTGAAAATAACTATATTTTATAGATTGAAATTAAAATTGCTTTATGTATGCTACCCAGATGCCATTCCCCTCTTTCTCCTCCTCTCTGGAGGAAAACACAATGTTGAAGTTGTGTATTTTCTTCCCACGCATGCATTTTTACTCTTAGTACATTCATAGTACACTATTAGGTACCCTGTTGCTTAGTATTCTTTACTGTGCAGGCATCATTATGCCACCTTTTCCCCCACTCAACATTGTTTTTGACATTTTATCCATATTGCTGTGTACACATTTCATTTTTTAATGGTATTTTTTTTGTATTATCTAAGAAATCTTTGACTATCCATAGATCACAAAGATTATCTCCTGTGTTTTCTCCTAGAAGTTTTATACTATACCTTTTATCTCACTTTATGATCTATTTTGAATTTTTGTGTATGGTGTGAAAGGTTGAGATTGTGTTCCATATGGTTATCTAGTTTGGGCATTCTATAGTATGTCCATAAGTCTTTGATACTCTTCTTTTCAAAAGATAGAGTCCAATTCCTCTCCTCTTAGATGAGGGCTGTACTTTATGACTTGATTTTAATGAACAGACTGTGGCAGAAATACTGGTGTGTGACCCAGATTAAGGTATGAAAGTCACTGTGGCTTGCCCCTTGCTCTCTCCTCCTGGAATTACTGTGTGGGAAGCCAGTGGTCAAGGGGTAAAGACACGGAAGCAGTCTTCTGGAGAGGTCTACCCAGTGAGGTACAGAAGCCTTCTGTCAATGAGCTGAGGTCTCCTGCCACTGAATATCTTGGAAGCAGATCCTACAGCTCTATTTGAGCCTTCATCTGGCAGCAGCCCTCAGTGGTGTATTGACTGCCACCTCAAGGAAGATCCTGCGCCAACACCACCCAGCTAAGCCACCCCCAAATTCCTGACTCCAAAACTAAGAAATATTTGTTGATTTAAGCCGCTTAAACTGTAGGGTCATGTTTATGTAGTAATAGAGAACTAATACAGCCAATGTTCCAGCATCTTCCCCATTAGTGCTAACAAAGAACATCAGTTGATCACAAGCATTAGTGTTTCCTGAACTCTCTATTCTGTTCATTGAGCTAATTCTGTATTTATGCCAACAACATACTGTCTTGATTACTGTAACTTTTGTTGTTGTATTGAAGTCAGGTAGTCCTCCAACTTTGTTATGGTCATTATTTCTTTTGTCAAAGTTGATTTGGCTATTTCTTTGCATATTCATATAAGTTTTATATCAAGTTGTCAATTTCCACCAAAACATCTTCCCATTTCCCCCACCCCAGCTCCTGGCAACCACATTTTACATTTCTGTGAGTTCAGCTTTTATATATACAAATGTGAGAACATACAGCATTTGTCTTTCTGTTTTGACTTATTTCACTTAGCATAAGTCCCTCTAGGTCCATGCATGTTGTTGCAAAAGGCAGGGTTTCTTTTTTATGGCTGAATAATATTCTATTGTATATACACATCATATTTTCTTGATTCATTCCTGTTGATGAACACTTAGGTAGCTTCCTTGTCTTGGTGATTGTGAATAATGCAACGAACATGGAGATGCAGCCATCTCTTCAAGATAGTGATTGCATTTCCTTTGGATATGTAAACCCAGAAGTGAGACTGTTGCATCTGTAGTAGTTCTAGTTTTAATTCTTTGAGATGTCATACTGTTTTCCATAGCAGTTGCCCCATTTTACAATCCTACCATTTGTACATAAGGATTCAAATTTCGCCACATCCTAACACTTGTTATTTTCTGGAGGTTTCATAGTACCATTCTAATGCTTGAAGGCAATAGCTCATGTCATTTTGATTTGCATTCCTTTAATGATTAGTGATGTTGAGCATCTCTTCACATATCTGTTGGCGATTTGTATATCATCCTTGGAGAAAGGTCTATTCAAGTCCTTTGTCCATTTCAAATTCCTGGTTTCCATTTTGGGGGTTTTTACTGAGGAGTGGAATTGTGGGTTATGTGGCATAATACTACCTTTAACTTTCGAAGAACTGTCAAACTTCTCTAATTTCTCTACAACCAATTTCATATTCCTTTTAAAAAAATTATAGCTATCCTACTGGATATGAAAATGTATCTTATTGTAATTTTGCTTTTCCCTAACAACTAGTGATATTAAGCATTTTTATGTGCTTATTGGCCATTTGTTTATCTTTGGAAAAGTGCTTGTATCTCTTTGGAGAATTGTCTACTTGGTCCTTTGCCCATTTTTTAATTAGACTGTTTCTAATCGAGTTGTTGAGTTGTAGAGGTTTACTACATATTCTGGATATTAAGCTCTTTTCAAATATACATGATCTTCAAGTATTCCATTCTGTGGATTCTCTTTGCACCTTCTTGATAATGTCCTTTAATGCACATAAATTTATTTTTTGAAGCCAGATTATTTTCTTCTGTTGCTTTTCTTATGAAATTCAAGGTCATGATGATTTGTCCTTATGTTTCCTCCTAAATTGTTATGGTCTTAACACTAGTAATTCAGTTGTTGACTCACTTTGAGTTAATGTTTGCTTTTTGTGTGAAGCAGGGTTCCAATTCATTTTTTTATATGGAAATACGTTTTCCCAGCACTGTTTCTCCATAAAATGGATTTGGCATCCTTGTCAAAATCAATCAGCCATAAATGTATGAGCTTATATCTGGACTCTCAATTTTTTCCCACTGATCTATATATATCTAGCCCTATGCCAGTCAATTCACTGTTTTGATTACTGTCGTTTGTGTTAAGTTTTGAAGACAGGATGCATCAGTCTACAACTTTCTTTTCTTACTGTTACCAAGCAGTGGAGTTGCTATCTGCCATGCATTAATCTATAGTTGTAGCTTTCTCTTTACCACACTGAATTTTAACTTTCTATTTACACATAGTTCTTCCTACTAAACTGAGGATTTCTAGAGATCATAGACCCTATTTTCTCATTAACATCATTATTCCAATAATGGGATGAATAAATCAATGATGAATGGCCAAGGAAGCTGAGTTAGGCCAAAATGTGAATTAGCAGACCATCGTTTTTTTTCAACAATTCTATTAAGATATAATTCATATACCACTTTAAAAAGAGAGAAAACAGGCCCAAAATGAAGTTGTTCATGTTGCCCCCCTCACCCCAACTAATACCTAATTACTTTGCAGATTCAGCCTCTCCCAACCAATCTGTAATTTCCCGATCAGCATTAACAAGGTAGTATGCATAAGACTTCCCTCCAAGGGAAGATTGTTTTACGTGAAATAATTTATGTTTTTTGGCTAATTATCTTGGCCACCCCACCCCAGCCCCCACTTTCTGTCTATAAATACCCTCCATCTTGTGTAAACCCTGGCAGCACTTTATAAAGACAGGATACATGAATCTTTGAACAAAGCCAATTAGATTTCTAAATTTTGTTGTTTTAACACCATAGAATTTACAGGGTTGTGCAATAATCAACATAAAATTCTAAAATGTTCTTGTCGTTCTAAAAAGAAAACTCCATTTCCTCCATTTCCTAACCACCAAGTCCCCAGTCCTGAATTACCGTTAATCTACTTTCTCAGACCACCCAAACTACGTAAGTAAAGCCTCAAAATCAACTTGTTTCTGGATCATGATGTGAAACTTGGTAGACAGTTGTCCTACTTTACCAACTTGTACTCAACTTACATTGCAGCTTCAGGTTTGATCCGCAATTTATCGGACTGATGGAGAATTTAGTAGCACTAGATCCACATTTAATATGGATGGGTGGTGTGGGTTGGTCTTGCTTTCCCACGGTAGCTGCAGAAAGTACACCCGCTCTGGCTGTTTATACTTTGGCAGAAAAAAGAGAAACTGAAAAAACTCAACCTCTGGCAACAACTGTGAAAAGTTCCTGTAACAATCAGTTCTGTGGGGTTTAGTCCCTTGAAAATACCATCGATTGAGCATTACGCGAGTATTTGCTTTCTGGAACTTTTATTTTTAAGACAATTCTTCCACAGGCTCACCTCTGGATGGGTGCTGTGCGAGTGGATACACCAGAAACGTCAGGAACCAGGACACTCTTTGAGTTTCAGTGAGGCATATCGCCCGATTGGGTCGAGTCTAGCGTTTGCCAGGGAGCAGCGTTTGCCCTCGCGGCGGTGCATCAGAGTCGCGTACGCAGTGACGTATCTGGCGCGCGGAGACGGTGTGCGCGGCGCGGTGCACGCTGGGATATTTAAGTCTTCTCCGCGGCGCGGAGCCGCGATGTCTCCGGCGGCTGCGGCGGCTGGAGGAGGCGACCGGCGGCGGCCGATAGCGAGTGTCAGAGACGGCCGGGGCCGGAGCTGGGGCTGCATCGGGCCGGCTGGGGCGGCGTTTCTCGGCCTGTCGCTGCTCGGGCTCGTGCTGTACCTGGTGCCGGCGGTGGCCGCGCTGGCCTGGCTGGCTGTGGGGGCTACCGCGGCCTGGTGGGGACTGAGCCGAGAGCCCCGCGGTTCGCGCGCCTTCTCGCTGGGTCGGAACGCGCGGCGTCAGCGAACACTGCTGGCCTCGCCTCCGGCCAAGTCAGCGGTAAACGGAAATCTCCTCGAACCGCGGACCCTCCTCGAAGGACCCGATCCTGCTGAACTGCTCCTCATGGGCAGTTACCTAGGGAAGCCCGGCCCCCCGCAGCCTGCCCCCGCTCTGGAGGGCAGGGACCTGAGGGAGAGGCCTGGCCGCCGCCCACCAGCCCGCACCGCGCAGCCTGCCCACTCGGTCCATCGCTTTCCCCACACTCATCCCTCTCCCCCTTCTCCTCTTCGACCCTCTCGGAGGCCGCCTCACCGGTAAGAAACGCTCATCTCCCCCAGCCACTCCTACTGACTGGCTTTGAATGGACTTTTAAAACCGATTTTTTTTTCTTTCAGTAAATCCACAGTGGTTTCTGTGTCGTTTTATCCTGTTTAAATACTTTGATGTGTTTCAGCTGTCTCCATCCCCCCTTTAACCTTTGGAATGAGATGATACCGTAACTATTCCTTCCTTAGAGTTCATAGAACTGTGTTAATTTTAATACAGTGTAAATTTAGCAGGTTTCTTGCTAAGCCACTAACATATACCTACTTTGAGTGAAAATATCTTTCACCTTTCAGGGTAGTCGTTTAATATGTTTTGTTTTATTTCTTTCTTTGAACCTACAGAGAAAGCATGTCAGTGAGCACAGCTCAAAAGAGGTGTTCCCAGAAAACACCTCTTTTATTGATAAAGATGACCAAATTAAAGAGACATTCTTATGTCATTCCAGTAGCCGAGTGATTGATGAAAATACTAGGATCTTGATATGTACAGACAGCCCTGATATCCACATTTGAACCCACATCCCTTGGTTCAACCATCCAGACCCAAAATACTGTGTATTTACATCTAGGATGGTTGCATCTGTACTAAGCATTTACAAACTACCTAAACAATACAGTATAATATCTCTTTAAGTAACATTTTTATTGTACTAGGTATTATCTAGAGGTGATTTAAAGTATACAGAAGATGTGTGAAAGTTATATGCAAATACCACACCATTTTATTCAATGGACATGAGCATTTGGATCCTGGAGACAATCTCTCTCCCCCACCAGCCCCCCCACCCCCACCCCATACCAAGTAGCAGCTGTGTGTTTAGTTGAGAAAATGACCAGTTAGGTGTTGAAAATGTTTGCTGTGGATTTATATGACTGATCACTTAACATAGCAGATTGAAAAGATTGAGGGATTCTTGAAAAGCTCCTCCTGCATATGCTAACACACTTTTCTTCCATTGTAGTTTTACTTGTGTGGGCAGGGTTTTCATTTTCCCTCTCAAATTGTTGACAACCATTGTAGGAACAACTGTTAAGCAGCTGCTACTTTCTGCCCTTGAATGGAGTAAGGGAAAGTTGCCATAAAAATACCGTATTCTGTGTTGTTTAGAAAGAGACTTAAGCTCCCTTAAAAATGGCTAGACCCACGTAGTTCTTTAGTTATTTTAATTTTCTGACATTCTTTAATGTTTCTTTAGTTCCATAATATGTCTCCTGTTCTCTGCAGAGATTGTGGGACTCTATCAAATCGGTTTGTAATAACACCTCGAAGACGATATCCAATCCAGCAGGCCCAATATTCCTTGCTGGGGGTACTTCCCACAGTGTGCTGGAATGGTTATCACAAGAAGACTGTGCTGTCTGCTCGTAATTCCAGAATGGTGTGCAGCCCAGTAACAGTGAGGATTGCTCCTCCTGATAGCAGATTGACTCGTCCTCTACTGTGAGTATTGCTGTTGGAAGAATAGACTCCTGTCTGTATCTATTTTATTTTTCTAGAGTTGTTTTCTTTTAAACACCTATACAGCAAAAAAGAATAAAGCACCTGTTTATTTGAATGAGAAATCCCATATTCTAGTCATTGAGTCATCTTTTATTTTTTGTTTTTTTTGCCTGAGTGTAGATTTAATTGCTAAGGGCAATTTTTTTGAGTGTGTAAGTTATACTTTTATTTGTTGGTTAACGTCTGATTCCGAGTGACTGAAGTCTGTACTATATGGCTTAGTAATTCATGTATCTTAATACTAGGATCTTGTCTTTAACTGCAGACCAGAGCAGATAATCAACTCACCACTGTCCTCACCATCAAGTAATACCCCAGATCCATGTGCAAAGGAGACTGTATTGAGTGCTCTCAAAGAAAGGAAGAAAAGGACAGTGGAGGAAGAGGACCAAATATTTGATGATGGCCAGGAAAATAAAAGAAGGTAACAGGTCCAACAGAGTTCTAAACAGGCCTCCTGTGTGGACTCCTGAGATTTACTGAAATCTAGATCACTCCCAAAAAGATATAGACACCAACTCCAGTTTATGAGCCTTAGTAGGTCCCCTTCTTTAGCATTCATGGAAGAACTTGGTAACAAGGGCTTTAATGCTGCTCATTTCCTTTTTTTTTTTTTTAAGATTTTTTTTTATTTATGCGTACAAGCTGGGGCACAGGCCAGAGGCATGGGGCTGCGAGAGGGTTTACCAGAGACAGAGTGGGGAGCAGAACAGGCAGATTGACGGAAATACACTGCTGAGGGGAGCAGCGGGCGAGGCAGGAGAGGTCTGCTGTGCCATGTGGGAATCTCCCCAGCTGGGTGTCGAACTCGCGTCGCCACTGCCGACAGTTCCACAGTGCAGCACTTAACCGCTGCGCCACCAGGGAGGCCCTGCTCATTTCCTAAGGCACAGGTTAGATGGATTTTATAATTTAACTTTTCCCTAGGTAGAAATAGAGTAACAAATATTAGCCATTGTTACTAACCTTTTTCTTTTTGATAGAAATATGTTCAGTTTTATTTTTTTAGAGCGAGTGCTCACAGTCTTCCCCTCACAATCTTGTATAGTTATTGGGATAACCACCAGTTGGAACACTTATTATAAGTGTTGTAAGTGTGCTGAAGAAAATGCTTGGCAAAGAATGGTGGAGACTAGCGTATAATTGATTTATCAACAATAGGATTAAAAACAATTTCATTACTTGGTTTTCAATAACTGAATGAAAATGGAATAACCAGTTTCCTAAGTTTGGAAGGACAGGAGATGAAAGTCACTAGTTAGGATGCAGAACTGATTGTGACTTTGCAAGCCATCAGTTAAGGATTGCACTTACTTTTTAATTCAACATTGAGTACTCACTGTGTTCCAGAACTTAATTGTAGTTAGTAAGAGTGATGAACATAGAACTTGTTTGAGGGAGAGTGACCAAAAAGAAAATAAAGGACAATAAAGTAAGCAAGGTAACTATACCTTGTAAGTGTATAGAGTTTTAAAAAAAAAAAAAAGGGCCTCCCTGGTGGTGCAGCAGGTTAAGCGCAGCGCTCTGAAGTTATCCAGAGCCACTGCAGCACAAGTTCGATACCTAGCCAGGGAGATTCCCACATGGCGTAGTAGAAACCTCTCCTGTCTCACCCACTGCTCCCCTCAGCAGTGTGTTTCAGTCGATCTGCCTGTTCTGCTCCCCACTCTGTCTCTGGTGAATCCTCTCACCACCCCACACTTCTGGCCTACACCCCAGCTTGTATGCATAAATAAATCTATAAAAATAAAATCCAAAACCAATTAGGAAAGGAAAATATTAAAACAAAAACAAAACAAAAAAAACAGGGTGATATAATAATGAGAAGTGGGCTGCTTATTATAACAAGTGCCCTAATGAGTCAGTGGATGTGGATACCATACTTGAAAAACATAATCATTGTCATTATTACCTAGACCAGACTTGTTCATATCCAACAGGTTCAGAGTGGGCCATCTTTGACATACTAGATGACAAAGTTAAGTAGAAAAATAGCAGTAAATGCAGGTGTGATTGTATGACATAGAAATATCAATAACTACAGATACGGATTTGCAAGTAAGCAATTTAAGCTAATGTCAACCACCTAAGCAGGAGTGGCAGGGGGTGGGGGGCTGTGGAAGTAGAGAGAGAACAGGTATTCTTATGGTCCAAAGAGGTTTCTCATGTTTTCCACACACAATGGTAATTTTTCTTGATCTTAATGAGTCTATAACTGGGGAGTCTGTATTCTCTTTCCTATAATTAGAATTAACAGTGATTATGTGCACCATGCATAGACCAAGTTTTCCCTAAAAGACTTGGTATGAGGAAGAATTAGAGCTCTACAGATGTGTGGGTTGACCCCTAAAATGTTTTTGGGATTTTTTTTTTTTTTCAGTTTTTGTTTTTTAATTTGTATATGGTGAAGAATTAGAGCTCTACAGATGTGTGGGTTGACCCCTGAAATGTTTTTGGGGTTTGTGTTTTTTTTTTTCAGTTTTTGTTTTTTAATTTGTATATGGTGGGATGATCCCCACAATGAAGTTAGCAATAATTAATACTCCTGAGTAGTTCTGAAATATTTTTATGCTTATTTCCAAGACAGTCATAGATTACAATTACCTTTCAGAATCTTTGAGATTTGAAGCAACCTTTTATTTTCTTACATGGAACCTATTTTCTATAGAAGTAGTATCAGGCTCCAGGAATATGAGAATATGCTTTAAGTGTAAAACAAGTCATTTTATTTTATTGAGGATTGTTTTTGATTTGTCACAGGCGCCATGATAGCAGTGGGAGTGGACATTCAGCATTTGAGCCCCTGGTGGCCAATGGAGTCCCTGCCTCTTTTGTGCCTAAGTAAGTGAAACTCCATCTAGATAAGACAGACTGTTTAGAAAAAGGGCATTATGTGAGTTACTGTCCTGTAGATTTTCCTCTTGCTTTTTGTATTTTAATATTTCATATTCAAATCTTTGAAGTCACAGAGGAACATTTTTAATAACTTGCCATAATGAGGATGTTCTGTCTGATTCCTTTTAATAGTTTTTCATTAATATAAGTAAGACATGCTAATGATAAGAGGGCTTGTATATAATATTTGATAACCAATTACATAAATGGAAAGATAGAGGTTGTGCAATGGATAATATGCAACCATATGAAATTTAAGATAAATAGTAAATTTCTACATTTGAGTTTAAATACATTTGAGGAAGAGTTAGATGGAAAGTGACTCAGGTGTATGTGAAAGATTTGGGGTGACTGAAGTGTTTAAGTCAGCAGTGTGATGTGACTGCCAAAAAATGAATGTGCTCCTAGTCTGTATTGAGAGCGAACAAAGACTGGGATGTGGCAGGTCAGCAGTGATCCTTCTTTCCTTAGTTCTGCTCATACTATCCATTGAGTGGACTCCACTATCTAAGAGAAGATATCCACAAATTGAAATTTATTCTGAGTGAAGGAACTAAAATGTTTAGGGTGGAAGGGTGGGGGTGAGTGGTGGTAGGTAAGGGCTAATTTGAAGGTCTAAAAATACGGCCCCATAGACAGAAATCTAAAGGGAATAAGGAAATGAGGGAGGGAAGGATAAAGGTTTCAAAAGAACTGAAGGACTGTGGCATGAAAGCAGGAAAGCAATTTGGTCAGTTTCACTCCAAATAGGATTCATGGGTGAAAGTTGAAGGAAATCCATTTCATCCAGAATAAGAATAAACTGGTCCATGATTGATGTCCATCATTCTAGGAGATAGTTGTCTACATTGTAATGCATGGCTGTTCTTCAGAAAAGACAGGATAGGAAATTTCTGTTGCAGTTGGAGGCTTAGGAGAAATGCTGCTTCTGATTTTTTTAAAGCATCTTTATTCAGCTATAATTGATATACAATAAATTGTGCCTGTTTGATGTTTTAACATGTGTACACCTCTGAAAACATTACCACGGTCAGTATAGTGAGTATACCCATTGCCACCAAAGGTTTCCCCCTGTCCCTTATTAGTAATGCCTCCTCCCATCACCAAAGCAGCTACTGATTTGCTTTCTGTCACTGGATTCATGTGTGCTTTCTAGAATATTACAAAATAGAATCATCTGTTTAATTTTTAAATATTTGCTTTTCCATCCTGACTTTGTCAGATGTACTTTGCTGAATTGTTAGTTCAAATTAAGAGTATTGTCCTTTTAAGTTTAAGAAAGATGCTGTGAAATGTTAAAAGAATGTTGCCTTCTATAGCATATCTCTTTTCTTTTTCCTGTTGTATTAGGCCTGGGTCTCTGAAAAGAGGTCTCAATTCCCAGAGCTCAGATGACCACTTGAATAAGAGATCCCGCACCTCTTCTCTGAGTTCCTTGACGAGTACGTACACAGGTGGCATCCCAAGCTCCAGCCGCAATGCCATTACCAGCTCTTACAGCTCCACTCGAGGTTTCTCTCAGGTACATCCATCTTATGGTATGGGAAAAATGAGTTCCCAGCATTAATTGATTAGCCAGTGTTTCAGTAACCACCTTTAATCTCTCACATATTGAAATTACCTCTCAACTAACAGGAAAGATACAGACTCTTCAATTTATATCTCATATATAGATACCATAGACCAATGGTATAGACTAGAAAATCCAGAAAGTAACCAAGTGCATCAGTGCAAATCTAATAAGTGGTATTTGTTGTCTTTTTTAAAAGATTTACTGATTTATGCATACAAGAGCTGGGGTGCAGGCCAGAGAGGGGGGTGACAGGATTCGCCAGAGACAGCAGAGAGCAGAACAGGCAGATTGACAGAAATACACTGCTGAGGGGAGCATCAAGCAAGACAGGAGAGGTCTGCTTTGCCATGTGGGAAGTTCCCTGGCTGAGGATCGAACTCATGCTGCAGTGGCCACTGACAGCTTCATAGGGCTGAGACCCAACCCCTTGCGCTGCCATGGAGGCCTGTGGTATTAATTTGATTGAAAAAGTAAAATAAGTCTGGATTGCTTTGGGTTGTAAATGAAATTCCATCTATAGATATTGAGAATTTAGTAGAAGTTTTTTAAACAACAGGTGTTTACCCAGATGTATGCGGGTCCAAATCTTGACTCTCACACTTCGTAGCGGTAGGGCTGTGGGCAGATAAGTCAAACTCTTTTCTCATCTCTAAACTCTGTTTTTCTCATCTCATCTCTTATCACTTCAATCTGTAAAGACTGAAGGAAGTGTTTGAAAAGTTCCCATTATAGTGCCTGTAGGTACTCAATATATAGTAGGTAGAGAAAACATAAAGCTGGTGTAGAGGAAGGTTTTTGATGGGGAGAACATTTGAGACAAGTCACTATCCAGAAGGCTCTTACAGAATATAAATGAAAGATGACCTAAGTCAATCGTGGGAATGAAGATAACAGTAACCTTAGAGCACTTATTCTACGCTAGGCCCTGTGATAAGCATCTTATAAGCATTTCCTCATTCATCATCACAACAGGTCTGTTAAATACTTATTTTCTCTATTTTCTTAAAAGTCTTATTTTATTTATGCATACAAGAACTGGAGTGTAGGCCAGAGGTGCGGGGTTGAGAGGATTCACCAGACACAGTGAACAGGTGGATCTACTGAAATACACTGCTGAGGGGAGCAGCAGCTAGACAGGAGAGGTCTGCTGCGCCATGTGGGTTATTTCTCTGGCTGGGGATAGCTGATTGCCCTGAGTCTTAACCCCTACCCCACCAAGGAGACCCCTATTTTCTCTATTTTTAAGATCTTTTTATTTAGTCAAATTTTATAGGTACCCAAAAGGAGAGAAAATACAGTGAACTTCCACATAACTTCAGTAGTTGACAGCATTTTGTCAGTTCTGTTCAATCAGTTCTCTCTAGTTTAATTTTGCTCTTGTATTTTAAAGCAAATTGGAAATGTGGGTAATTCAGTGTATTTTTAGTTTTTTTAACATTATATCCCCGATACCATTCCTCATGAACAATAATAATTCTTTAAAAATAACTCTGTGTTCTAATTACCCTTAATATCCCAATTATCTTATTACATTTAGCTTTGAGTCAGGAACCAAAAATCAGTTCATTACATATGGTTGATAATGTCTCTTAGGCTCTTCTAGTATATTTTTTTTTCATGCTTTTGAAAAACTGGGTCATTTTGCTCTGTAAAATTTCCTACATTCTGGTGTCATTTTAACATGTATCCTGTCCCGTTTTCCTGTAAATGGGTAGTTGGATTCTGTGGCTGAACTACATTCAAATTCAATATTTTTGGCAAAATCCTTCCTTGGTGGTGCTATGTTCTTCCTGTTGCCTTACATCAGGAGCACAAGATGTCTGGTTGCTCCCTTTGTGATGTTAATATTAATTACTGGGTTCAGGTGTTGTCGGTCTAATCCTTTCATTTTAATTGTCCTATGAACTTGTCATCTGATGCTTTTAGTGGCCATTTACTCTCTCTGGCTAGATCCTTTGTTTTATAAAGTTGCAAGTATTCTTGCTCACTTTGCATTTATTAGCTGTAATTCTGCATAGACAGAGCATGCCCTACCAGTAGGGATGGCAGGATAAGAAGGCATTAATACCATAGTCAGCTCCAGAGGTCACCAGGAGATTTTTGTTGTTGATATGTGAGCGTCTGAATTTTTGTAGTAGTTATTCTTTTTGATGTGCAAACACTTTCAATTTTTACAGGTTGGGATCCCTTTCAAATTGGTCCTTACATCCTTTTGTTTTCACCCCAGTAGTTTTTATAGTTTCATTGCTTTTTGACCAAAAAAAAATTTCATCTTGTACATCTGCAATGCAGACTGAAGTTGACTATTTCTTCCAGTAGCCTTAGTGATTATTCAGATATTTTAGAGACTGCAATTCTGGGAGAGTTAAGATACACATATTCTGTAGAAAGAAGAATCTTAATTATTAATTCACACTGCCATTTCAAATTCAGATTTTGGATTACAGAATTTTATACATAATTTCTTTAATCTTTTATTTTTATGTATTCTTACACCAAAAAATGTTGTTTCCTAATTACTTAGTTGATTCTTCCTAGTACACACAATTTCAAAATATCAGTGTCCTTAACAGTTGAAGAATTACTTGTATTCATTTTGCCATTAGTATGGACCCTCTATGAATACTAGGAATGAACACCGAAAATATGAACTAGGAATGTACAACGAAAACATGTAATTTAACGTAATTGAATTAATTGTTCTCAGTTGCTTACACTACCAACTTGATACTGTAAAGGTTCACTTGTTCTGTTTATTTTAATATTTTAGGAATTTCTATGTTTTTCTTTTTGATACAGTTTGTTTTTAATTATGTAAAATATTTACATTATCCCAAAGAGCATATAGTAGAACAAGGTACATTGAAAAAGGTTATATTTCCATCTCTTTCCATTCTAGTTTGTTTCCTTCTGTTCTTCTTTCTTTTTCATATTTCATTTTTTTAAAAACTGTATGTGAAACAGTATCTCTATAACCACCTGTCACCGCTACCTTTTAACATTTAAGGTTTATATATGCAAGTTTATATATAAGTATAAAAACTTAGTTTTCTGTGCTTACCATATGCTAGAGGTCTATAGCAGTATACAGCAATGTATCTTTTCTTTTTTTACAGCTAAATAGTTACTTTCATCCTCCATTGATAAACATTGGGTTCAGTCTTCTGCTATTACAAATAATGCTTCAAATAGTATAGATCATACGTCATTTCATTCCCTGGTCTTTGTATTTCTGAGATAGATTCCTAGAAAACAGATTCCTACACCAAAGGGTCAGTGTATCTGTGATTTTACTAGCTATTGTTAAATTCCCCTCCTTAGAGTATGTGCCATTTAGTATTCCCAGCAGCATGGCAGGAGAGTGATCATTTCTTCACAGCTTCACCATCAGATTAAGTTGTCACAGCTTTAGATCTTTACCAGTTTGACAAGTGAGAAATAATTTCTCAATTCATGTCTCTATAAGTGAGTTTGAGCAGCTTTTCGTATATCAGAAAAACATTCCAAATGAACTAAAAATTTAAATGTATAAGGTAGAAAGCATCCCCAAAGTTCAAGAAAACAGACTTCTCGTGAATTGCTGGTGGCAGTATCCTCTGATGAAGTTCTTTATAGAGGGAATTGTGGCAGTAATTATCCACAGTAGAGAGGCACATGCCCTTTGATGCAGCTGGTTTAGAAATTAATCCTATGTATGTATACTCAGATGCTGACTGTAATATTTTAATGCAGAAGTTTGGAAACAATGTAAATGTACCTTTTCAGAGGACTGGGTAATTAACTTACAATATATTAAGTTATATTAAGCTGAAATACTTTGTAACTATTAAAAGGAATAAAATGGCTTAATAGGCACTGAGGTGAATGATCTCAAAAATATATTTAAAAAAAGCCAGGTGCAGGATTGTGTGAATAGGGTCCTTTATTATTTATGCGGCTGGTTTCTTTAATCTTCTGATGTATGTAGAATAATTCTGATAGGATATATAAGAAACTGGTAATAACTCTTGATATAGTCTGGAAACTTTTTACTGTATACTCTACTTGTAGGGGTTTGTAATCATGCAGATATTACCTTTCTTGGGTTTTTTGTTTGTTTTTGTTTTAAAGAATAGATAACTATTAAGTAGTAAGTAAAACTCCCCTGTGCTGGTTATCCCAGGCTCACTCCCATAAGAACCTATTATTAGTATTCCCACTGTTAGTGCAAACACATATAATACATAGACTTTTTGGACTTTTTTGCACCTTCTTTTGTCACTATAGTTTGCATAGCATGCCATGTCATCTATATTTTTTAATGACTTTTTAAAAATTAGAGTATAAGGATCAGAAAAACAAATACTCCATGTAACATGTGCAGCTCCATGTAACCACCACCCAAGTCAAATTGTAAATAAATTTTTATCACACAGAATCACCTCTTATACCCACTCCCCATCACTACTTCTTCCCTTCCTCCCTCCCTTTCTTCCTGAATATTAGCACCATATATAGTTTTCCAACTTTATATAAATGAAAACATCTGTATAAACTTATATAAATGGAAAAATATGCTTTCCTTTGTGTTTGACTTCTTTCATTCAACATTTTACATGTGTGATGCATCCATGTTGTTGCATGTGGGAATGTCCTTTTCACTGCTGCATATTATTCCATTATATGAATATGCTACAGTTATATTTATCCATTCTACCATTGAACATTTTTGAGTTTCCAGTTTGGATCTGTGAAGAACAATGCTGCTGCCTATATTCTAGTATAAGCCTTTTGGCCCACATATATAAGGTGTGTCTATGTTCAATTTTAGATGTTGTGAAGCAGTTTTTTAAGTGTTTCTGTTGGTATACCTCCCAGCACAGTATAATTTGTTCCTGTGTTTATACATTCTTACTAATACTTGGTGTCAGGATCTTTACCCATTCTAGTATGAAGTAGCATTTTACTGTGTCTTTAATTTTCATTTCCCTTTTTACTAATAAGATTGAAGTATGAACTGTTGATTCACCGTTTGTATATTCACTTTTATGAAGTACTTTTTCAAGTTCTTGGCTCTTTCCTATTAGGTTGTCTTTCTTTTGGTTTATATAAATTCTTTTCATACAAGCCCTCTGTAGTTCTCATGTGTTGCAACAAATGTTTCCTACTCTGTAGCTGGCCATTTTCACTCTTAAAATCTTTTCACTTAGGGCTAGTGTATTTTGTATACTGTTTGGGAAATCTCTGCCTACCTAAGGTCATGGTGATACTCTCTTGTGCTGCCTTCTAGAAGCTTTATTATTTTATCTTTCACATTTAGATCTTTAATCCATTTGAAATTGGTTTTTGTGTATGGTATGAAGTAGGGATCAATTAGTGTTTTTCTTTTAAAATACCCATTTGACTCAGCAACTTTTTTTTTTTCCATTTTTTTTTTATTGTTATTTATGTCTTTTACATTTTGTATTCCCCTTGGGCAGCCCACCACCAATTCACCCGTGATCCATCTCCATGGTCCCCTGTAT
>PVIJ01019337.1:5123-23916 GCA_004024925.1 Scalopus aquaticus
TTTTTTTTTTTTTTTTTTTTTTTCAGGAAAGTACTGTGAAAGTGTTATGGGTTGTTTTTTCCCCATCATCATCACTTGTGTTCCTTTGTCCCTTCCCATCTCTTAACCTCAGAGCAGTCATGATATCTATAGATGTCCTTTGTTTTTGAAGTTTTTTACCATTGTCAAATTGTGTGACTGATGAATATTTGTTTTTATGGTTCTGACTTATTTTGTTGCACATAATTCTCTCAAATCTCCACCATTTTCTTTAAAATGGTGGCCTTTCATCCTGTCTTATGGCTGTATACTAATCCATGGTGTAGATATACCAGATCTTGATCTATTCGTCCACTGAAGGAGATTTAGGCTGCTTCTGTGCCCTAGCTGTTGTAAATAATGCTGCTGTGAATATTGTAGAACACAAGGATTTTTGTTGATGGTTTTATATTCTGTGGCTATATCCCCACATGATATATGAGACTACCAGATCAGATAGTACTTCCATTTTTAAATTTTAAGATAAATCTGTATTTACGCTTTCCACAGTGGTTCAACCACTTCACATTCCCACCGACAGTGTAATAGGGTGCCCTTTTCTCTGCATCCTTCTTGGTACTTGCTGTTGTTGTTTCCCACAGTCTAGTCCTGTGGCTCTGGTGTCCTTTAGTCCCTCTCATATGATGTTGCACGTCTGTATCCACTCTGGACAGCATTCGCTTACCCTTTTTTATGTGCTGTTACCGCCTTCTCCCAGTCTCCCCCATCTCCCAGGGCCATGTCCATCCAATGCCCCCTTTTCCCTTCCTTCTCACCTCACAGACCCTCTTTCTCTTCCTAAGTGGAGTACCCCTTTGGAGAGCTCGTCATCTCCCTGGGCTTCTTCTTAATCTTCCTTCTGGAGTCACTGGTATTGCAGTGCTGTCCCGGGGCCGCGGAAGGATCGAGAGCGCAAGAGGAGGAGTGGGGCGGCACTCATGTCCTTCAGCTCCACAGTCACGGGCCTGTGCCCTCAGCTTCCCCGGGTCCCCTTCGAGCCCTGGTCCTCTTGCTCTCGCTCTCCTTTCACTCCGTGTTTGAAGGGCTGGCTGTGGGGCTGCAGCCAACAGTAGCTTCCACCGTGCAGCTCTGTCTTGCAGTCCTCGCTCACAAGGGGCTCTTGGTGTTTGGGGTAGGGCTGCGGCTGGTGCGGATGGGCACCCGGTCACGGTGGGCCATGTTCTCCATACTGGCGTTAGCACTCATGTCCCCCCCTGGGCCTAGCAGTAGGGCTGGCTATAGCTCAAGGAGATGCTCAAGGGGGGGCAGGCTTAGCCCAGGCTGTGTTAGAGGGTGTGGCAGCTGGCACCTTCCTATATGTTACCTTCCTAGAAATCCTGCCCTGGTTCTGAGATCCTCTGGCCAAGTGGGGCTGCGTAGCCGCTGGTTTTGCTTTCATGGCTTTTATCGCCCTGTGGGCCTGAGAGGTTCCTCACTTTCCTCACTGACTTATCAGAGGGGGTCTCTACCTCCAGAGAACACAGGCCAGATGGTTGCAGACCACAGACATTTCTTCTCTGAGACTAAACGACTTTCCTAGGCATCTGGCAACTTTCTTCTTCTCCAACCATGCTGCAGCCACATAAACTGGACCCCAGTTTTTCCCTTCATGGGATCCCATTTCTCATTTAGGACTGAAAGAAAAGGGTGTTTAAGTTCAGCGCCCGTACATCGGAGAACTAATGTGAAGACCATGACTCCAGATTTGACTCTTGTCCCATTTATGCTGCTGTGTGTAATAAAATGTCCATTTTACCCTTCCCTTCAGCCGTGTTATACATCATTTCTGTGGTCGTCTAGATGCCGCCTGGCACGGGCAGTGGTGGAGTGGGGATTGGCAGGGGTGACAGTTGGGTGCCGTGTTTCCTTCTGGAACCAGGGCACCTGACCATTCTGCCAGTTGTAGGCCATGGCCCCCAAACACAAGAGCATTGCTGAAATTCCATCAGCCCATTACCACCCTGCCCTCAGGTGTTGAGTGTTGAGTCAGGAATGTGCCAGCACATCCCCGGGGACACGCTGAGGGCTGAGTCATGGAGCAGGTTTTTTCAAGGCAAGAGGACTCTGCTGCTCAGTGAGCAGTTCTCTTGCTACTTTATAGCAATAATACACAAGCATGACTGATTATGTGACAATGGCAGGAGGAGCAGGGTCCAGGGGAGAGAAAGGGTAATCATCATTATGGGGATTAGAGGGGGCCAGGTTGGTGGTGCATACAGGGAAGACTTCCCGTGCAGGTACTTGGTGTCATTTCTGAGCTAATCCCAGACCACCTCACACCAAGGCCACACAACAGTCAATGGCTACGTAGGCATCCCCAGCTGCCTCGTGCTATGGGACATTGTCTTAATGCCGTCATGCAGGAGCGCCTTATCCAATTATTTCACACACACACCAGTGTAGAGAGAGGCCAGACACACACAGGTGCAGAGGCCCCAACTGGCAGAGAGGCCACAGTTGAGTGACTAAACCAGACTTTCCAGCATTTACAGAGCCGAGGTTTATGAACACAAACCATAGGGATCTAGATTTTCCCTCCACTAACCACACCCTCCCCACCACATTACCTCTTAGCAGTCACAGCACATTGTAGACCCTTGAGATCAAGTTAAAAGGAGCTATTTCCCTCTGGTCCCAGTTTCCCTTCTGTGCCCTCCTAAACCCTATTGCTCTTCTCTGAGCCTCAGTCTCCTTCCCGCTGCCTTGGGCTGAGGGTCAGGAAGCCGGGTGTTGGGAGGGGGATAAGGTGCCTAATAAATGCTGCGCTTCACTCCTGGACTCTTCCCACCTGCCCCTGTGCCCCTGCCCGCCCCCCACTAGACCCCTGTCTCCCCTTTGGGTACGCCCTACGACATGTTGCTTCTCCTAAACACTGCACGCTGGTTATCTGGAACGGAAGAGGAGCAGATCACTGCTGCCCAGCCCGTGACCCAGGAGGAAGGGCTGTGTCAGACTCAGCGAGAAGTAGGGGAAGAGAAGTCGCGTCCCAGAGCTCATCACCCTCACAGAGCCCATCTCACACGTTCAGTGTGGGAGCCCAACGTCTGCGTGTGGACAGGCACTCCTGAGAGTCCTTCTTGTCCTGTCTGTCTCTGCCCACCCCACTCCTCCACCTAGAATTAAGATATACAAACCTGCTCAGCAGGCCAGCTCGCACACTCAGGGACGAGACGGGTGAGAGTGAAAAAGCTTCAGGTAAAGCAATTAAAATATCTGACACATGAAATAATTTCCCTGAAGCACCATCTTGTTCTGTTTTCCCTTCAGTATTAAAAACACTCATATGTCTTGGGCTCAGAGCAGTGCCTGCTGTGTAATAATGAGACCTAGGGCAAGTTAGGATAACCGGGCAGCTCAAGGACAGAGCAGGCAGGGCCCTCTGGAGAGTTAAAGAAGCTTCTGAGATAAGGGCAACCAGAGGAATAAGGGAAGATCCAAAGATAAGGGCAACAAATTCCAAAGGGAGCTAATCAAGCACCCCAGGACTAGGGACAACAGGACATTCCAGATCAAGGATGATAAAAAAAAAAAAAGTATGTTATCATAAGGACTGGGACACAAAAATTTAGTTCCAGACACAGAGACATTAAGGCAGTGAGTGAGACCACCAAGAACTAACTGATCACAAAAAGACAGATGGAGCTTTAGAATAATTAGGGAAAGAAGGTCTATATTCCCTGAGACACGACTCCACTTCCCCTTCCTTGCCCCTCCCTGACCTGGTTCCACCGGCTTGGGAGTGCCACTTTATTTCTGTTCCTTTTCTCTCTAATAAATTTTTTCTTTCTCTAAACAAATGTGTTTCCTTTCACTTGCTTGCCTGAGCATCCAAGAAGTTCCTTCTGCTGCTTCATGTGACACCAACCCGTGGAGGTCTAGTGGCCGGGACTCAGAGCTGCCCCTGCAGCCTGGGGTCCACTCCTGGCTGGGAGAAGACCTGAAAACCTGAAATTCCAGTATCAGCAATGATAAAAAGAGTTGCCACAGTGAGAAGCTGCTGTGTGCCAGGCGCTGTGCTGTTGCTTCCATATACAGTTTTGCCTTCTCAACCTGTCAGGTGGATAATAATCCCCGTAGTGAGTCCAGGGAGGTACATTCAAAAAAGTTAAGTAAATTTGCTTTCACAGCAGCTGAATTCCAAACCCCTTATGACTCTAAAATAAAGCTCAATATGTACACTCTCTTCTTTCTTACCTCTACCTGTAACACCTTTACCTTACTTTTACCTCCCCATCTTAGATATTAGGATCAGGGAAGAAAGCAGGGAGCACATTGGATATTGAGGCAAGTTTAAGAAAGGGAGCATTTAGCAACATGTGGGAGGGTTTGAAAGGAGCAATATAAGATGGTTCAATACCATCTTAGAAAGGGGCTTAGTAATAAAAATGCTGTTGCAGTCATACGCAAACAGACTCCAAAGGATAAAATGTCTGTTGGCGCATTGTAGATACATCAGCCTCATGAGGCACACAGGTCATAAAGAAATCTGAAGGCTGTCTAACATACCATCAGTTCTCCACTACTTTCAACTCATGTGACCTTGCCAGGACCATGAAAGGGTGAATTCGAAGGGTCACAGTTGTCGGGACTTTTCAGACCTATTTTGAGTACAGAGGATTTGTGTGACCATAGAAAGGAGGCTTGAGGAGAGTGCAGTACACTCCAGGCCCTTCGCTATGTTTCTGGGTCACTGATACTATCAACATTGGATGTAAATGAGCAGAGGGTGGGAGATTTCAAGCGTGGGTGAGTCATGCACTTTCTGCCTCCTCCCATCAGTCTAAGGTGCCAGATGCCCTCAGCCTCCCCTGCTGTCAGCCATCAGTGCTTTCCTCCCTTCCCACCAGCATTTCCTTTCCCTCTCCCAGATTCTTACCAACCAGGACCAGCACCATCTTCAGTATGAAACCTCGCGTATCAGGAGCTGGAATAAGCCTAGAGAGTGGCTCCACAGAGACCACCAAGGATCAGGAAAAGAAAACCATCTTGGTCATTTTCTGATATACGAATCCCCACAAAGAGAAGAGCCAGAGAGGCTGTAAGGGAGAAGAGGAATGTGGTTTCCCAACAGGAAACAGTCCCCTGCTCCTGGCCCTGGTCAGATAAGACTATAAGGAACGGCTGCCAGAATCGGGGTGGGTGGTGTGTATGAGTGTGTCAACCAGCCAGGCACACACACACACACACACATGCACACACACACACACACATGCCATTGACCTGAGGGGGGAGCCCATAGCCACTGGCAAAGGTTAAGCGAAAGGGCTACAGACAGGGTTCTGTCCCCACACCTCAGTCTGCGGGGATGCTCAGATACCAGTTGTACCTTACTGTAATGCAATGTGAATGAATGAATGAATGAATGAATGAATGATTACTTCATGAGATTCAGAATTTTCAAGCTGAAACCATGAGGCTCTATCATTGTGTCTTCTAGTTTTATTCTCCTCTGCATTGGGCCCTCTCTAATTGTCTTCTCTCCCTAAAGTCAGGAAAATGTGTTACCGGAAAATGAGGGGAAGAGAGAAACAGGAGTCCTAAGCCTGAAGCAGAGACAAAAAGTAGGGAGTTTATGGTCTGCTTCTGTGCTGTGTGTCACCCATCTCTTCTCTGCGCCTTGAGTATGACCTCAGGCCCTCTCTATGTGGCCACTGGGCACAATCACAGAAAATAAAAGAAAACTGAGGCAGGAATTGAGCAGTCAGGAAGAATCACATGAACCACAGGGGGGCACTGTGTCCCTGTGGGCTAGACAGGAATGTCAGGACCCACACAGTAGAGAGGTTAATCAAGGACAACCAACCCCTCTCCCTGCAGAAAGCCTCTGACCCTCTACCTAACTCTTGGGTTTCTCCTGCAGAGGCATCTATGGGAGAGATACACACCGTCATCAGCCACTTCACACACACACACCCCTTCATGAAAAGTATAGACACACACACCCATGTGTGTAATCTTCCTCTTTTAAAGATCACATGAATCCAGGTGGAAACATCACTTACCATCATTCCTAGTGACCCATTGGGAAATTTTGTGTTTTCGTATAGTAACTGTGGACCCTGCCTGGTAAAAGACACAGGTCTTGAGAGGAAACTGTTGAATGTACATGTGCAGCAACCTCAGCCAGAGAAAGATACGACTGTCGAGGGTATTGGACCCCTGCAGAATGATTCAGGTCATAACATCAAGTCAGTCACTAAGACTTAATGACCTGATAGCCAAGGGTGAGAGGAAATTAGAATGCAAAGTAAAGGAGGGAGAAGGGGGGCACCAGTACAACCCCAAGATCAACTGCAGTGACTGTGGCAATAACAATTTGCCCCACTAACCTTTCGTAGGGGTCAGACCTGCCTCGCAGTCTTACAGCTCTTCCTGCCTCTTCTGGCTTCCTCTCCCTGCCTCCCTTGCAGACATTTCACCCCATAAATCTATTACAAATCTAATCACACCCTAATGTCTGCTTTGTTGAGAGCTTAAACTAACACAGACATGTTCAAAAACTGATTTAAAAGATAACACATGATTTCAACACAAAGACATGAAGGGCAACTCAGGGTATCTAACACATGTATCTGCCCCCTCATCGAGAAATGTGGAGCTCCTGCTTTTCTCCTGGTGTCAGTCATCAGTGACAGGGAAAGAAACAGTGCCATTCTGGTGGGGGGATTTTGTAAGGGACAAGCCACATAGATGGGGAAGTGAGGAGAGCCTGGCCTAATCCAGTGGAGGGGCCCAGTTTCACATCTACTTAAGTGGGGCCTTTTATAAAGTCACCAAGTCCGCCCTCCCGGCCTCTGTCTGACCTGCTTTGAGCTTTGGAATAAATAGCACTTCCCTCAACAAAATCAACCTAGTAGTAGACCCCAAAGAGGAATAAATGAGGATCATCTAGTGTTCTCAGAGCTTTACAACCTCTGCAGAACCTGGGCTGAGGACCATGTTTCTGGCTTCGGGGTGGAAATTTAAGCCAGGTGCATGAAATTGCTTATGCTCGTAGTCACACAGCTAGTGAGGCCCTTATTTCTTAACTTGTTTCAGCATCACACCATTTCCACACAAGCTGTTACACTTTCTAGGAATCCCACCATCTAGGTTTCTTGCTAACTGGCAGCCATGTGAGAGGAGATAGCTCACAAATCTGAGGACTCAGCATCAACATCTACTCCCAGCAGCCAAGTTGACTCCAGTCCTTTCCACCAATGTCCTCTTCTCTGCCTTTTTTTTCACACAAGAGGACACTCTGTTCAGGAGATACATTTCCTCACAAAATTGTTCAAATGTTTTTCATCTTCAGGAAAGAAACAGGGCAAATCCCAGAGGCTCAGTCTGGATGCTCAAATTCTCAGAAACCAGGATTATAGTGACAGATTTATTTAAGACTTGTTAAGATTCAGAGTATGTTCATTTAATTTCAAGGAAAATGTTTCTTAAACATGATAAGACTCTCTAGATCCACATAACTGGTGGATTCCTTTGGAGAGCCCAATCATGAGTTGGGGCAGTTCCCTTGAGTGCCTTGTGATCAACCATCAGGTCTATTATGAAAAAGAGCCGAAGGGGCATTAAATATTTACCGACATTTATCTATCTAGACATATCTTTTCCAAGTTTAAAGCAGATAATGATGCCAACAATGTGATATTGTTTTAAAAAAGAAAGACCTACACAAATCAATAAGATACAAAAAAAAATGGCTAGGAAATTTGAATGCAAAGAAACTACTAAAGCATTATCTTTAAGAGATATTTTTAAGTAGGAAAAGTGAGATTAATTTAAAACTTTTAGAATTACAGTAAGAGTTTAGAAATACAAAGAAATAAATGTATATGTTTGTAAATAGCTCTGCATTTGAAATAGTTACATATAAATTAGACAACTGTGTCAAACAGGAGCATTAACACATACACACCCACACATAAATTAATGTGACTAAAAATTACCTACTTTGGTGTGGGTCTGCAAGGCTTAAAGGGCTGCTTACACCGCATGCTGGCTATACAGTTTGGCTTTCCAGTACAAAGTCCATTTGGCCCAGGCAATCAATTACCTGAACTTAAAGAATGCAAACCACTGACCCTGCAAAAGTTCCTCTCAAGTTAAACAAGAGCAGGATGCTTAATCCCCTGGGACAATGTGTATGCGTCATGAGGCATGGCCAGGAATGGCTGGGAAACTGATATGTACCTTTGTGTCTCAGAGACATTTCCTTGATTATAAGTGATGTTGAGCATTTTTTCATGTATCTGTTGGGCATTTGCTTTTCTTCTTTGGAGAAGTGACATTCTTCAAAGAAATAGATCGACTACTGATGAAATTCATCGGAATGCCTTGCTAATAAGATCAGAACCATGAGTGGGGGTCAGAAGCTTGATTTTGATCTTCAAACGTGGGCCATAAAACTAATCCGGATGCTCAGACTCATTTTCCCAAAATGCCTAGATTACCTAAGATACATTTGCTTCCTTCTAACCTTTTTCTCTTTGTTCTCCTGCCCTGAGTAATTGACTCTGTAAAATCACTCAATCAACAAAAAACTAGGTTTTGCCTTCTCAGCAGCATCCTGCCATAACAACTTGCTCCACAACTCACACTTTTTTGACAGTGTGGTGTAGCCTGAAGCAACATTTTGGAAATTGCTAATGTTTGAAATCAAGCAACACAAGGGTGGCAATAGAAAATATTTGCTGATGTGGTGCTTACAATACAGGTATTTTTTTCTTTGTTTTTTTTAAGATTTATTTTCATTTATTTATGCATACAAGAACTGGGGTATAGGCCAGAGATTGGCGGGAGTGGGGGGGTGAGAGAATTTATCAGAGACAGAGTGGGAAGCAGAACAGGCGGATTGACTGAAATACCCTGCTGAGGGGAGCAATAGGCTAGACAGGAGAGGTCTACTGTGCCCTGTGTGGGTCAGCTCCCTGGCCTGGGATCGAATTTGTGCTGCAGTGACTGGCAATAGCTTGCTAATGCTGAGACTTAACCCCTGTGCCACCAGGGAGGCCTGATTCTAGCATTTGTCTGGGTGAATTCATTGCACATTTTGGCCAACAGTCCCCGCATTTGTTGGCTCAAAGCTCAATTTGTTTTTCAGGATAAAACAAACAAGTAAAAGCAGAATCATAAATTACCCAGATATAAACCAAAATGGTAGTGTTTAATATCTAAAAGAAAACATAATTGCCATACTTCCTGAAATGCAGAGTCAGCTGGACCAATGTACTCTAAAGAGGACAGATTTTAACTTAACTGTCTAGTGGGCAAAGAATTTGAGAGAAAGGAGAGGACTGAACAACTAAAATATAGATGGAGGCTGCCCAAGGGGAATACAAAATGTAAAAGACATAAATAACAATAAAAATAAATAAATAAAATAAAATATAGATGGACATAGGCAATAAGAGGGATCTACAGGTGAAATACATGGGTCTGGTCACTGCATTCAATAGATTCACAGGGAATTCTGCCTCCTTGGGTCCTTGTTTTCACATTTAATTACTGACATTCCTTGCCATACCCCAATCTGATTCATACATTTTTTAATGTATCTAACAAAGGTGTTTAAATAGCTTAAGCAGTGGGCCGCCCTGGTAGACTAGGGGTTAAGTCTCAGCACCATCACCACTACAGCCTGACTTCGATCCTGGCCAGGGAGCTGACCCACATGGCACAGCAGACCTCTCCTGCCTTGCCCGCTGCCCTCTCAGCAGTGTATTTCAGTAGATCGGCCTGCTCTGCTCCCCACTCTGTCTCTGGTGAATCCTCTCACCCCACAAACCTCTGGCCTACACCCCAGTCATTCTATGCAGAAATAAATAAACAAGTTTAGGCTAAAAATAAGACAATAAGAAAAGGAGACATTCATATACAATAGCACTCTTTTGCGTCAGGGTAACACTAAGTTTATATGTTAGCATTCACCACACAAATTTAAAATCTTATTAGATATCATAGTAAACACTCAAAAAAAAAAATCTGCCTGAATCTAACCATATTGCCTCCTTAATGCAATGATTCCACTCTGCTTCTCAAGGAAAGTCATCAACAATGTGACCAAACCACATGTTAGAGTTGATGGCTCAGCTCCAACACCCCCATTTCCCACTGCCTTGGATAACAGCTGGACCATGGATAATCAAGCTTGGAAGTTTGGAAGTTTAGCCTCAAGAAGTGGCAAGGCAGAGAAGCAGTGTAGGAAAGGTATAAACTCACTTTATTAATAAGAAAAATGTAGTCACATTATTTCCCAACGATAAAGACAAAAACAGACCTGGTCCAGCTGGATGGAATTAGGGCCTTTCTCTACTCCTATTAGCCTGTCTAGAGCCAGGGGCAACTGTCAACAGGGTGAAGGGAAATGAAGTGATGAGTTGGTCGAGTCTTCTCAATGCTGTGGGAAGGGCTGCCATGCGGCCGGCAGGTGATCAAGGCCCAGAGGCTGGGAACAGGGGGAGAGGGCGCCCGTGAGCGCAGGGAGCAGCCCAGACCCCACAGCCAGGGAAGGAGGGAGACAGGGGAGTCTCCTTCTGGGGGACCCAGCAGCAGGAAGAGCAATGGCGGGAAGCCAGTAGCCCTGGCTGTGCCTAGACCAGCAGTGGGGCAGGAGCCGGTCCCTGGGTCCGTCTGAGATTCGAGCAGCTCCTGGTCAGAGGCAGGGCTGACATCAGACCAGTGCTGGTCAGCGGGGGACATTCTTCCCTCCCCCTCCCCCCCACTCTGGGGGCCTCTCCTGGGGCCACTGTTCAGGCACCTCCCTCCTTAGACGTTTTTTGGGGCATTGTGGCAGGGCTGCCAATCAGAGCTGTGCCCTCGATCTGACGGTCTCCACAGTCCCCTCTAACTCCTAAATTTGATGTTTGACTTTTCAAGAAGGACATCCCATTCTCTGATTTAGTACTAGCTCACACAAAGAAGAATGAAAGTGGGAATTTAAGATCAGAACTTCACAGGTTCCTCCTCCCTCCCCTGAAGCTGCGCAGGGTCCCCTGAGGTCTTGCTCTTCCAAGAATTTTGTACTTGAGCCTCGCCCTGTGTCAGGTCACCCAGCAGGACAGTGTCCAAAGTTCTAGTTCCGTTTTTTACACACTGAATTTTTTAGTTTTGTTGTTGTTGAGATAACATTGGTGTCCAACACCACATATGATTCTCAGCATAGGGTCACCCCTCTTTAGATGTGTGTAACCAACCACACCCCCACCAGGGCACCCACAGTGCCACATCTCCCTTCTATTTAGAACAGCCCACACTTAAAAATTTCATCCTGGCTTCAAAGAATCTCTAGGAAATGATTCTCTAGGTCACTGAAAACCCGAGTCAGAGGAGCAGGCACTTGATTCTCCCCGCGCTGCTCACCAGAGCCCCAGAGCCCCGCTCTCAGCCCCTGCGGGGAAGCATCACACAGACAGGCCCCCGATGGGGCAGCTGCAGGTTGCAAGTGTGTTTTATTGAAAGAAGCAGTGAGGAGGTTACAAGGGCCACACACAAGCCGTGTCTCACCCCCAAAGCCATGTGGTGCAGCCTCAGGCAGGGATGCTGGTGTGGGGTGGCCAGGATCCCCAACTTGGGTTATTCTCATCAGGGCGAAGAGGGAAAAGGAGAGAAAAGGGGGCACAAGGATGAGGTGTTGGGGGACTCCCTGTTCCAGGCTCAGGTGGACACCTACACAGAATCATCAAAGTGGACGGGCACGAGCGGGTTCCCCGTGCAGGCAATGATGATGTATTTCGTGTTGTTGTTGGTCTGGTAGGCAAGGCGGGGGGCCGGGCTTATCAACTGACACTCTGTGATGCTCATTTGGGCATTGCTCTTGTGGCAGTTGGTACTCCTCTTGTCCTTGCAGGGCACGGATGGCTCTCGGCAGACGGCCTGGACAGCCCACAGGGGCGCGTGCACAAAGGTGTTCTTGTTCTTGCTTGAAATACCCCGGTTTTGCATCATTCTGTTGCAGTAGTTGGGGCCATAGGGACCAGGGCTGTTGTCTATGTGCTGCTGCTGGAACCTCTGGGCTGGGGTAGGCTGGGCCCCTGCCAGCACCAGCAGCCCCAGGACCAGCAGTGAGAACAGCACGAGGATCTTCAGAGCCATGTGGCCTCACTTTCCAGAAGCACCACCTGGGAAGGAAGAGGAGGAAAAGCCGTCCCTTAGGAAAAGGACCCCACTCCCACCGCTGGCCTCCCTGCTTGCAATTTCCTCTTAGGTCAGCAAGAAAGTCACCTTCTCCTGTGACATGTGTCAAGTATCAGACACATAATCTGTTCTCAAGAGCGTTTTACTCCTGCTTGCTTGTGAAAAGCTCTTCCTCTCTGTGGTGAGCACCATGTGACCTAAACCTTGGTTATTCTACCTGTGACTACTGAGGTGTTTTGATGTAAAATACACATGTGCCCCGTGTTCAGCTGCCTCACTAGAGGATCCTTTCAAATAAGCCGCGAGCTGCCGGGACCTTCAGGCTCAGGCTGGCAGGGCCCACTGTCCTCCAGCTCAGGGACACTCAGCCCTGCGCATGACACTGGCTCCTAAAAGCCGCCATGTGCCACAGAGACGCTCACCTCCCCGCCCTGGCTGCTCCTTCTCCAGCCCAGGGGTTCTCCGTGCAGCCGGCAGCTCTACCCAGCCCTGGCTCTGCCTGGCCCAGGCTGTCTCAGTGCTGGCCTCTCCCCCTGCTCCTTCCTCTCCAGCCCTCAAGCAGAAGCAGCTCCAGAGACCCCCTGGTGGGCACTCACCTGGGTGTCTATCCTGGTCTGTGGGAAAGAGTGGAGGCCTGTTTCTGCAATTCCAGGTCCCTGGGGTGCAGATCTTATAGAGACTACGATGGGGTGTGGCTTTCAAGGAGAGAAGAGAGGGAGGAGCTTCAGAGGTTAAGTCTAAAATTAGAGAATAATGTGAGAGGCTGTCCAGGCTTCCCTCTGCTGGGAGCAGCCTCTCTTCCCTGTGGGGCCATCTGTTTGCTGGTTCACCAGGAGTAACAGAGAGACCAACAACCCTGATGCCGGAACCCTAATGGAGCCTCGTTTTCCTTTGGAGGCCATTTGCAACAATTAGTCCTTGGAGGTTAACAAAGGGCATGTAACCTGTGATCTCAGGGGAGGGATGGCTAGGAGACCTTCTCTCTGCCCAGAAGTCCTGGAGCAGCTTGAACTGGAATTCCTCATTTCCCAATAGTAGTTTTCTCGGAGACAGAGGGGGTTGGAAGAGAGGTGTCCAGCTGTGCCCAGCTAGAGGTCTTCCCTGTTCTGGAGAACAAGGGTGGGGGTGTCCAACCGCGCCCAGCTAGAGAGCTTCCTGTTCTGGGGAACAAGGGTGGGGTGTCCAACCGTGCCCAGCTAGAGAGCTTCCTTGTTCTGGGGAACAAGGGTGTCCTGACTGAACCAGGAAGAGAAGGAAGCTTCTATTTTAGCCTGGGTCTCCCCAGTCTGACCACTTCCTGCCCCAAATTAGTCCTACTCCAGAGGCTTGAAAATGAGCGTGTGGCAGGTTTATCTACACTGACAACTTTCCTCTGGTAAGGGTTATATAGAGGAAATAAATATAGAATAAACCCTAAATCCCTTGAAGAAAAAATAGAAAGTTTATTATTTCTCCCCTCCTTGAAAGAGAATTGTTTGTTTTTTATTTCTTTGGGTTTTGTTAAGTGACAATTTAAATACCTCGGGCATAAGTATCATATAAAATTCCTCCGTGCTCTGGATTTAGGCTGTCTCAGTACAAATTCTGATGTGGCACCTTAAGAGCTGAGCAAAATACAGAATTATATTTCCCTCTCCCTCAGCTGCGAAATCTCTAAGATGGGGATGTTCAGATGAACCTCTAGATATGTTACTAGGACAAAATAAAGCAAAACACACAAGTTTAGAGCAGTGCTAGAAAACTTCAGTAAAGGTGAACTCTCTACTTGTTGGCTTGGGGGTGAGGGTTGAAAAGCTCCCTAAGAAGTGGGTTAAAACAACAGTGGGCTGTGCTCTCTGAGACACTGTCTACACAGGGTGCAGTCCGGGCACCACCAGACTTGCTTGGCTCAAAACCTGAGCTGAAATTTGAAGGTAGTTTTGAAGCTCTGGAAGAGAAGAGAGACAACTGCTGGGAAGAACAGACTTCTTCAAATGAATTCTTTTTCATTATTCGGAGATGATATCTAAGCAATCTGTAAAGTCAACATTATTTCCTTATGTGTATATATTTGGACAAGCGTGGGGCAGGTCGTCCCTGGTATGAGTTTTATTTAAGACCCAAGAGCTGAGAACTCCACCCAACAGAGTCGACCGCTCAGTGTAACCCAGGCCAGACCTCAGTAAGCACCCAGCTTACCCAGCTAGAGAGCTTCCCTGTTCTGGGGAACAGCATGATGAGGGTGACACAGCCATGCAGGATGCATCTCCTCACCCGTTTCCTCTGTTGGCTGAGGGCACCGAGACCCGCCGGCTTTCTGGTATCCGGTGGGGTTTTTAGGAATCACGTGGAGAAAAGGGGTGAAGTGGGGGAATCAGGGCAGGATTCACAGGAAAGAGTATGTTGGAGGGGCTTTCATGATAGAAGTTTTTCATTAAGAAGTAGGAGGGGGCAATTCAGAGAGAAAAATTTCCAGAAAGAGAGAAGACACATGGCATGAACTGTGTTTCCAAGCAATAAGTCGCTGGGACGAGGGGGGTCATTTAGGCCAGGGTAGAAGTATCTTCAATGTCATTTAAAAAGCATCAATATGCAAAGGATGAACAGTTACCTTGATCTCAAGGAATGAAAGTAACAACAATGAAAGGATCTTCTCCAGGGCGCCCACTGCAGGAGGAGGTTGAGGGCAGTGTCAACCCCACCTTGGCATCGCCTTGGCAGCTGGAGCAGAAATCACCCTCGGGCGCCTGCTTCCAGGTCTGCAGCAATTGTGGGGGAGGGGGCCACGACAGGGGACCCGCCCTGGGACACACAGCCAAAGGGGATCTCTCCCCCCCACCCTCACTCTGGGTTTCCCTCCAGATTCCCCAGGCTCTTCCTGCTGTGCTGGGAGAAGGCAGATGCCTTGACCCAGGGGTGATGGTAGGGCCGGGGACTCACTGAGGCACAGTCGGGAGCTTGCTCCCTGGGACAGGCAGCGCGAGTGCAGAGAATCCAAGGCGGGCATGAGTGGGTCAGGGCTCCCAGCTCTGCTGTGTCTGTGGGGACTCCTGGGGAAAGGGAGCCTGCTTAGGAAGAGAAGACCCAGAAGAACAGTACTCCAAGCAGTGCCTCCCTCTCACACGCCATCTTCCATGCCCCTCCCTCAAGGAAGCAAAGTCTTCCTTGAGATTAGCCATTGGCTTTGAAGCCACATAGATGGGCAAGTGAGGAGATGTGGCCTAATCCAGTGGAGGCGCCAAGCTTTACATCTACTTAAGCGGGGCCTGTGTAAAGTCACCAAGCCCAGCCCTCCGAGCCTCGGGCTGGCCTTCCCTCATCCTAATCAACCTGGTAGTAGACCCCAAAGAATAATATGTGAGGATCATCTAGTGTTCTCAGAGCTTTACACACCTCTACAGAACCTGGGCTGAGGACCATGTTTCTGGTTTAAGAGTGGAAATTTGAGCCAGACGCATGAAATTGCTAATGCTTCTAGTTACACAGCTGGTAAGGCCGTTATTTCTTAACTTGTTTCAGCATCACACCATTTCCACACAAGCTGTTACACTCTCTAGGAATCCCACCATCTAGGTTTCTTCATATAAACCGCTAACTGGCAGCCATGTGAGAGGAGATGGCTCACAAAATCTGAGGACTCAGCAGCAACGTCTACTCCCAGCAGCCAAGTCGACTCCAGTCCTTTCCACCAATGTCCTCTTCTCTGCCTTCTAATCACACAAGAGGACACTCTGCTCAGGAGACACATTTTCTCACAAAATTGCTCAATTTTTTTCATCTGCAGGAAAGAAATAGAGCAAATCCCAGAGGTCCAGTCTGGATGCTCAAATTCTTAGAAACCAGGATGATGTTAGAAACCAGAAGGATGTTTCTTAAACATGATAAGGCTCTCTAGATATAGATGACTGTTGGATTCCTTTGGTGACCATTTCTAATCAGATAGGGCACTTCCCTTCAGTGCTGTGTAATCGACCATCAGATCTACTACAAAAAGAGCAAAAGGGGAATAAATATTACTGACATTTAATTATCTAGACACTTCGTTCTCAATTTGAAGCATGAATGATACCAGCAATGCAATATTGTTTAAAAGAAAGATCTAAACAAATCAATAAGATATGAAAGAAAATCACTAGGAAATGTGCATACAAAGAAACTACTAAAACATTATTTTTAAGTGATATTTGTAAGTAGGGGAAATCAAATTAATTTAAAACTTTTAGAATTATAGTAAGAGTTTGGAAATAGTCAGAAATAAATGTATATATATTTGGAAATAGATCTACATTTGAAATAGTTATATATAAACTAGACAAATATGTCATGAAAGGAGCATTAATATATATACACATATGCAAACCTAATGTAACTATGTTATAAAAATAACATGTTTTGGAAATTTCTAATGTTTAAAAGCAAGCAAGATGAGAACATCAACAGAAAATCTTGCTGACGTGGGGATTTAATACAATCTAGCATTTGTCTTGCTGAATTCATTGCACATTTTGGCCCCCAGTCCCTGGATTTGTTGACTCAAAGCTCAATTTTTATGCAGGAGGAGAAAAACGAGTAAAAGCAGAATCATAAATTACCCAGATATAAATCAAAATGTTATTTTAATATCTAAAAGAAAAAACAACTGCCACACTTCCTGAAATGCAGAGTCAGATGGACAATATAACATATAGACCTCGTGTTACTCTGACTCAAAGAGTCCTATCTTATGTGAACCTTTCCTTTTCTTATTGTCCAATTTTTAGCTTAAACCTATTTTTTATATCTTTATTTATTTATTTTTTCCATAGGAGAATTGAGGTTTAGGTCTGAAGAGGACAGGTTTTAAATAATTGCCTGGTGGGCACAAAATTTAAGATAAAGGAAAGGACTGAAAAATTGAAGTGTTGATGGACACCAGGCAATAAGAGGGATCTACAGGTGAAATATTGGGGTCTAGTCACAACATTCAATAGATTCACATGAAATTCTGCCTCTTTGGGTCCTTGTTTTCACATTTAATTATTGTCATTCCTTGCCCAATCATGATCTGATGCACATATATTTTTTTAAGATTTATTTATTTATGCCCACAATAATGGGGTGCAGGCCAGAGGCGTGGGGCAGTGAGAGGGTTCACCAGAGACAGAGTGGGGAGGAGAACAGGCAGATTGGGCGAAGCAGGAGAGGTCTGCTGCACCATGTGGGAACCTCCCCGACCTGGCATCAAACTCGTGAGGCAGCGGCCCAAAGCTCCACAGCTCTGTGCTCAACCTGTTGCGCCACCAGGGAGGCCCCGATGCACATATTTTTAAATGTAGCTAACAACGGTTTCTGAAAAGTTTAGGCAGTGGGCCTATCTGAGCTCTTGGGCGTAAGTATCAGTACGGTCACCACTACAGCGTGATTTGCAACCTAGGCCAGGGAGCTGACCCACATGGCACAGCAGACCTCTCCTGTTCCACCCACTGCTGCCCTCAGCAGTGTATTTCAGTAGATCCGCCTGTTCTGCTGCTTGCTTTGTCTCTGGTGAACTTTATCACACACACCACAAACACCCACTGCAATTCAAACCTAAGCCCCAATTCTCCTATGGAAAAAATAAATAAAGATATAAATAAATATGTTTAAGCTAAAAATTGGACAATAAGAAAAGATTCACATAACATAGCACTCTTTGAGTCAGAGTAACACAAGGTTTATATGTTAATGTTCAGCACATAAGTTTAAAGTCTTATGAGACATCTTAGTAAACACTCAAAAAACAAAAAAAAAAAAACCCGCCTGAATCCAACAGTATTGATTACTTAATGCGATACTCCATTCCACTTCTCAAGGAAAGTCATCAACGAAGTGACCAAACCACATGTTATGCTGATGCTTCGGCTCCAACACCCCCGCTGCCCACTGCCTTGGATAACAGCTGGACCATGGCTTGGAAGTTTAGCCTCAAAAGTGGCAGGACAGAGAAGCAGATGGAACAAATCCCTCCCCTCTGCGATTCTACATAACACCAGCAGCTGCATAAAATTTCCAAACCCCAATGAAAACACACACTTCTCCAATGACGATGAATGGGACCAGCTAACAAGGATGTGAATATGAAGTGTTTTTGTAGAGACAACAGCATTAGACCAGGTAATCAGAAGGGCTAGTGCAACTATTATACACTGTGATCAATAAAAGTGGACAAAAGTAAACACACTAGATTACTGGGTATGTTCTACAGCGTGGGCTTCACAGGAGGGAAATGTCAGGGACCCTCGGGGAAGTAAGTGGTGAGAACCCGCAAAATGGAGATTCCCCTTCTCTCTCTCACATCCTAGAATACATTTATTATGGAATCAGCATTATCACCTTGAAAATAATGACAGATCATCCTAGATGATTGACCTATTTTGGAGAAGAAGAAACGGCGGCAAGAAGGTAAGCATCTACCCTAAGTACCCCATGCAGCCAGTCTCCTCAAGAGGCAACCTGTCGGGAGCCGAGAGCAGAAGATGGCGCCTGGCTTGGTAGCGGCAGGAGGGGCTAACATACCAGGAAGTCCCGGCCCCGCGGATGCACAACGCATGCATGGCCCGTGCTCTCGCTCGTGGGCCAGTCTGCGCACGTGGACACGATTTGGATTGGATAACGTGTACTTCCCCTATGCTGTGATTGGCCCCAAGAGTAT
>PVIJ01019338.1:0-23815 GCA_004024925.1 Scalopus aquaticus
ACTATTTGTCAGAAAGTTTCCAAGTTTCATTTTTCTGTTGCATTTTGCTGACTAAACCAATCATTTGCAGTAGCAACCATCAATATAGAAGCTGAAGTAGGCTCCATTCCATTTAAGCATTTAATTTGAAAGGTTGGATTGTGCCACTGGATGTTATTGCATTCAGTTAAACTAGCAAAAACCTGTGATTCTCTGTCCCTTCAATACAGAAGTTGTCACCTTTTAAAGCCAAATCTGTACATGTCATACTGCTCTGCCTCTCTGCAAATCTGTGCCAGCACTACACAATAACCGACTGCTGGTATCTATGGTTTCTTCACTGGCCCATGCTCATCCTACCCCCCCCCCAAGCCCTTTGCTGCCCATTCTCCCCATAAGAAAATGGAACAGTCTTTTAAAAATTACACATCAGATCGCTAATGTCTTTCAATTCCCCAAAGACTTCTCATTACGATTAGACTGAAGTACTAAGGTTTTCTTGGCATGCAAAATCCCCCAAGATCTACTCCTTGTTTCTTCAGCCTCAACACCTACCGATCTTCTCTATGGTCCTTCAGTAAACTCCAGTCCTAACAGTTGTCACTTGAGAGTACATTCCAATTTGTTCCTTCAGACTGATGACTGCCTTCAAATCTTTCTTTGCTGACTCTGTCTTATCACTCATGTCTTGGATCAGATGTTTCTTTTTCAATGTGATCTCTGAATTCCTTAATCAAATAATCCCCAACTCTGTTCCTTTCTAGCACGATCACGCATTTAATTTTCTTCATTGCATAGTGGAATCAGTAATTGTCTTATGTTTTTTGTTCACTTTTGTATTGGTTTCTCCATCCTCTGCAAGACTATAAGGCTCATAAAGACAAAAACAGAGTTGAGGGAACAAATGATTATAGAAATTAATAATTTCCCCTTGCAGGTCTTTATAATTCTTGATTTCCTTTTGCTTTTACTTGTTACATCATTGTTAGTTCCTGAGCTTCCTTCTTGGCAACCCAGGTTAGATTTGCTCTCTGTGTGTCTAACTGACACCTCATTAGTTTATAACCTTGACAGAATGTGTCCCACTTACAGGTAAGGGTAACCTTGCTATACCCTCGGTCGCTTGGCAACCTCAACAGAGTAGTCTAATTTTTGTACCCTCTCCACCCAAATATAGAAGGAGAATTGATCTCTTTGTAATTATTTTCAGTTGATCTAAAAAAGAAAACTAGGCTATATCAAGGTCATCAGCTTCCTATGTGGGAAATACATGGTTATAAAACCTCTGCTGTAGCCAGCCCGTGATGACTCGCAAGAGCCATTGTTAAATATTCAGACACTTGGAAAGCCATTTGTTAAAATGACACGGTAGATGTATTTACACTCCCAAAATTAGCAAGTGTTACAAATAAAATCCTCCCACCTCCACAGCAGAGACACAGCTTATCAACCCACCATCAAAGACATTATGATTTCTATGACTGTGTTCAGTAATTTTTGCAATACTATGAGGGCAAAGTCACGCTTTATCTTCTGTTGTATTTGATGGGAGTTTTATATGTTGTGGACAAGTTTAAAGACGGCACACCCTCGATCTGATCTGTTATCCTTACCAAGTTCACAACACACACCAGACTCATTCTTAAACATGCAAAAACATTCTTGGGCTGATAAGGAAGAGCCCAAGCAACATTCCACTTTTGTATTAATCACACAGCACTGCCATTGGTGCTGTAACACCCCGCCCCGACACGAAGGACTGGAGCAGAGAAACAGGCCAGAAGGCACGTGACTTGCTCCATCAAGCCATGGAGTGCAAAACAATAGGATTAGCGGTCCTGTTAATGTCCGGTAGTCAACAGCCTCTGGTGCATTCTCTAACCTGGGCTTTGCGTTCTGCGCTATAAAACTGTGCTCATCCCGTTTTCCCAGAGTGCACAGAGATTCAAGACCAGCCCTTCCTTGCCATTCCAGCATTTCTCCTTTTTTCCAAGACCAAATCCTTAAGAATCTCCCTTGTAGGTAAGGGAGATAGGTAAGGGAGATAGTCTCTGAACTTTAATTCCCAATCTGTCTCCCAAATCAAGGAGAGAGAAAGCACATGGCCTCCAGATGAGTCACCTTATTGCAGTTGCCACGGTGACCCAGCATGTCCACATATGACTGGGATCCGCCTTGATCATTTGGCCGAACGACCTTGCTTTTACCGTATCTTCCCTTTCTCAAGGACTCCGAGCAGTGATGGCTTTACTTCCACTTTTGATAGGAGCCTGTAACCAATTCCGTGCAAGAAGACAAATGCCAGCAAAAAGTCAAAGCCTTAGGCACTATGATTTTGGTCATTCCATAAACTAGATCCTGTGCGGCATGACTGGCTCTGAGAGAAAGCCTCCCTTCAAGTGTACAGAGTTCTCCCCATCCAAACACAGTCCTCCCGCACAGTCCTCCACATAGTCCTCCCACACTCTCCGCTCAGTCCTCCCACACAGAACGTCCCACGCAGAGGGATCCACTCACCCTGTATTCACAGCACTTACCACCCTCCTTAACACATCAAATGGGCTCAATAAACTTGACTAAGTACATAAATGAATTCCCTAACAAGGGAAGAGGAGAGTCTCCATTTGCTTTTGAATAGATCGCTAATTCTGCCATCCATATAAAAGTAGAAATGAATATCTTTTCTGTGAGAGAAAGTGAAAATGTATCTGGCTTTGCACCTAGAAGCACCTAGAAGTCTCTTTTCTTAACATCTGAGCAGATAAAATGTGATCGCCCCTTTGAAGCTTGACCTTGGTGACTTGGAACTCACCTTCCTGTCCGTAATTCTCTTTGCTGAGAAAGGTCAGAGATTTCCAGAGGACCCAGCACAAGCTAAGATAGGAAGGAAGGATAATCAAATAAAAAGTATGGGTAAAATGATGTAACCTCCTCCACCTAAATAGAGGTTGTGACCTTAGTTCTTCAGGGGGCAGATTTGACTGAACTAATTGGCAACCAGAAAATTAATTTTCCACACAGAAAGAGCCAAAAAAATCAGTAAAGAGGAAGAAAACAGAACTGACGTGGGGTCCACCTCTATCATCTACTAAGCCATGAAGAATTAAGGGAATCATATTAATTATCTGAATATTGCTAGTCTCATCTATAAAACAATCAAAACATATGTTAAAGAGATTACAAAAAACATTTGAAAATCACTCAGTGATGTACTTTAAGATGTATATCACTTGTTCAACAATTATTGAGTATGAGATTTATATTTGCCAATGTTATTGTCAGATTGATTTGCTTTATACTCACACATAGTGTGATTTCATAGCTATGCTGCTTTTTTTAAGAGTTATTTTTCTTTATTTTTGCATATAAGAACTGGGGTGTAGGCCAGAGGTGCAGGGGATGGGAGGATTCACCAGAGACAGTGGGGAGCATAACAGGCGGATCTACTGAAATACACTGCTGAGGGGAGCAGCGGACGAGACAGGAGACGTCTGCTGTGCCAGATGGGTCAGCTCCCTGGCTGTGATGGCACTTGGGCTGTAGTGGTGACAGCGCTTAGACTTAACCCCTAGGCCACCAAGGAGGCCCTGATTTCATAGCTATGTTGCTTTTGTAATTGTTACTGAAAAGTAGAAAAAACTGCCCATCAGTCTGCACATCACAGAAGACAGTCCCATTGCACTCGGACCTTCACCGTTAGTACAAACTACACCGATGACAGCCAGTTGTCGTCAGACCAGAGAGAGGCGCTTCATAAAGGTGACTAATGGAAACATTTTCAAATGTATTGTCCTTGTGTACCAGGTGTTGTGCAATCACATGGAATGATATGGATGCTAAAATCAATGAAGAAGGGGATTTGTTTTTCAAGGTAAAAGAAGTCAATAATTTAGATTTTTCATTTTTGAGCCAAAATGGAAGAAAAATCTGCTTGTACCCTGAAGAAGGGAAAGAATCACTCTTAACATCTTCTTTAAGGACCCTAAAATAAAATTAAGTAGAAAGCAGTCACCAGAGCATATAAAATTCCATGCCAAACGGTGCCCACAAATCCTCCTGGCTTTTCTCTAACATGAAGAAACTACTTTCTGCTCTCCTTTCTGTGATCACCTGCCTACACGATTTGAATGCAAAACTTGTAACATCTGATAATACAAAGAACAGAAAGGAATTTCTCCAAGCCCCCAACTGCCTTCTCATCTGAAAACTGGACTCTACGCATTTCTGAATGTGAATGGTAGCTTTCAGGGGTTTTGAGGCTTGAAATAAAACAAGGACAACTCTAATTTTTAAATCTGTCTGGGGCCTCCCTGGTGGCAAAAGGGTTGAGTCTCATCACGATCAAGCAATCGCCAGCCACTGCAGGATGAGTTGGATCCCCACCCAGGGAGCTTCCCACATGGCATGGCAGTCCTCTCCTGTCTCGCCCGCTGCTCCCCTCAGCAGTGTACTTCAGTCGATCCGCCTGTTCTGCTCCCCACTCTGTCTCTGGTGACTCCTCTCATCTCCTGCACCTCTGGCCTATACTCCAGCTCTTGTATTCATAAATAAATAAATCTTTAAAAAAATAAATAAATCTGTCTCCAGTGTCCCCTTCAGCCAAATATTTTTGAAATTAAGTCAGAGACGACTCCTAAAGTGCTCTCTCTTTATATCATCCCAAAGTTTTCACCTGGAAAATAAAATATGACCTCCATTGTCAAACATTAGGCACTCTTGGTAAAGGTGAGCTGATAGTGCTGCTGTGGATAAATGCCTGAATTCCTCAGGTATGTCACCTTGGGGCTGCTTTTATTTATTGTGCCAAAAACCAGTTTATTAGAAAGCTCTAATGTATTGACCATTGTTCTGAAGACCAGAAATAATTCCACCTAGGTCAGAAGTTAATATCAGAAAATTTAAAAAAGCATCACACCCTATTTCCGAAATCTGTTACCTAACGTCAAAGATATTTTAACTCCAGAGTGAGCCTCAAAATGAACTTGGCGTACACTAGCAAATTAGAAAGGTTAATTTAGAATAACATCCTTCCTGTGTGAGTGCCAGATACCTCAAAAGAGAAGTGACTATCAAGAAGAAAAGAATTCAGGTTGCAAGACAGGGTCCTTTAAGAACATAAAGAATCTGTATGAAATTGTCTTTAGTCAAGAGAATATTTCTTCTTCCCTATCCTCCATCTCATTCCTTCTCACCTCATCACTGATTTATTTTAGTGCTTGTGAAAAGTAAACAAAACATATAAAGGATGACAGGAATTCAATCCATAATGGAGGCTTGGGATTTAGTAGAGGGTGGAGTTCAGCCACATGTCACATCCTGGCTTCAGAACAGACTAGAAATTGATTTCTTTGCATTATGTTAGGGACACACAATATTCTGAGCCAAAGGATAATTTAAAATTCCTTACTCTGCTTTTCTTGCTTGTTTTCTGGTTATTTTTCACTCTTCACTATATACACACCTCTTCTTTCCTCCAACCTCCCCATATCTCTCTCACCCCTTATCCCTCTTCCATCCCCACTCCTACCACCAGTATATCAAAAAGTAACAGAAACAGGCACCAAAGATCAACCAATCCTACATGGCACATCTTTTAAACACTAGTTGTTTTTTAATGCTTAATAATTTAAGAGTTAAGGAATTCATGAACACCACATGTGTTCTATATTAATATCTAAATTCTAAAATTTGATGAAAGTTTACAAAATAAAAAGGATGATCATAAAATAAATAAATACAATGTTTTAAAGGAAAAAAACCCATAGGTGAATAACTTTTATTTAAGATAGCCTGTTTAAACTGTAAAAAAAAAAAAAAAGAAAGAAAGCTCCATTTGGAAAGTGAGAGTGATTATATGAACTTCAGCTCATACTAGTTTACAACAGCAGACAGAAATGCAGAGCTGAAAGATAGTCTTTGCATAAATTTTATTGAAAAGTATTACTTGAAAATATTTATTTTTAAATGATTTATTAAAATATAGGAATTGGGCTTCCTGGTGTGCTAAGGGTTAAGTCTCAGTGCTATCGCCACTATGGCCTGAGTTCAATCCCCAGCCAGGGAGTTGACCCATATATGGCGCAGCAGACCTCTCCTGTCTCGCCCACTGCTCCCCTCAGCAGTGTATTGCTGTCCATCTGCCTGTTCTGCTCCCCACTCTGTCTCTGGTGAATCCTCTCACCTCCTGCACCTCTGGCCTACACCTCAGTTCTTGTATGCATAAATAAAAACAAATCTTTTAAAATGAAATAAAAAATAAAATACAGGAATAACTTTTCACTCTGGAATTTTGGAGTATCTATTCTCACTTTCCTGTCACATAGAACTAGAAAGCGGGGCATGGGGGAGGGAGGAAATCTTGCTTCTTTCCTTTACATTTTAACTCATGTCATCTTTTTTTCTCCAGCCACCTGATGTGGCCTATTCTCTGACCACAAAGAATGTACATGCCACATCTTTGTGGGTCTATACATTTCTCAAGAATAAGGGGGGGGGGTGTTGTTGTCTTAACAATGAGAAAAATCAGTATGTCATGAAGTGTCATGTTAGAGTGTTAATTTAAAATAGAATATTGATAGGGCCTCCCTGGTGGCGCAGCGGTTAAGTGCTGCGCTGTGGAGCTGTCAGCAGCGCGCGATGCCCGGGAGAGTCCCACATGGTGCAGCAGACCTCTCCTGTCTCGCCCGCTGCTCCCCTCAGCAGTGTATTTCTGATCTGCCTGTTCTGCTCCCCGCTCTGTCTCTGGTGAACCCTCTCGCTGCCCCACGCCTCTGGCCTGTACCCCAGCTTGTATAAATAAATCCTTAAAAAAAAAAAGTAGAATATGGATAGCTTGAGAGAAAATTGCTGCTCCGATTAAATATAGCAAGATGAGTTTGTGAATTTTTGTTCATCATATATATATATACATAAACAAAGTCCGAGGAGAAACTAAAACTGTTCTAGAAGTTTCTCTACCTTGTCTGGTAAGGGATGCATTTTTTAAAAGGTAATTCATTACAATCATTAAATAATTGATTCAGTGAGAAAATGACTGAGATGTCCTCTCTTTGATCATGAGGGACTATTTTAGTGGGAATGAGCTCTCCTGGACGACCATTTTTGGTATTTGATGCTGCCATTTGTCCTCCTTTCTCTGAAAATGGAGCCACCACTGTCTCCAAACTTTAACCAAGTCTATTCTTCCCTTTCCCCTACTGCAGTGACTCACAGCAAACAGGAAGTTACTCCTGGAAAAGTATGCTGTTTACTCAAAAGAAGTGAAAAAAACGAGAATAGCAGATAGTTTTGCTAGATCATAAACAGGTCAATGAAATCACTAACAGTGAATGTGGACCTGACTGTACCTAAAATGATCAGCTCATTATGTGTGTTAATCCAGTGCCCGTTCAGTTACACCAGCCACCTCCTCCTCACCTCTGTGTCTCAGCTACCAGCCCTACTTTTGCGAACGTCCTCTGTCTAAAGAGAGAACTTCTTTCAGAGAGTGCTGTCTTCATTCCTTCATGAAAAAAGATGGAAGGCAAAGAACAAAAAATCCCGTTTGTTGCATCTCTAAATTATCACCCATCTCCCCTCAAGCTCTGCTTCATTTCTAGGGCCTGTGTCTGCTTCTTTTTTACTTCGATACAGCTTCTACTGCCAAGTCTGTGGTCTTCTATGAATGACAGTTATGGAAAATTGTTAGAATTGACCCTTGTGCTGAACCCAGAGTACTGAAGTCTAATTTTCACTCCTATTATAGTTCCCCCCGGTACAATTTTAAGGGCTCTAAGGGTTCTCTAAGCTTTCAAAGGTCATTGTAAGGCCAGGCTACTGCACAATCACACAAAGTGGACCAACAATCAACTATTTCCTCTAACCCTTCACTGATTTTCTCCTCTTATCTTCAAATCCAATCAGAACAAGAGCTTATAAATCCTCCTTAGACTTGTACACTAAATTTTTTCAATCAGTCTACACTTTTCCTAATTTTTTTTTCCATTTCCTTCTGAGGGAATCCTTTGTTTGATTAAACTTCCACTTATTTGACCTTTTCCAGCACCCCTTTGCAAGCAAACATTAGGACATATTTTTTTAAAATCCCTATTACTCTAAATGGATCCTACTTCTGTTACAGGGCAGGGAGAGGGGCACCCCCAGAACCCCCAAACCTGCCCATTCGAAATAGGCTCTGCCATCCGCTGCATCAAGACAAAACATACAAGACCTTAAGAAGAAACAAACTTTAATACAATCAGTGTACAATACAAAAGAGACAAAGATTATAGTTTCTAAAGCAAGTGCCCAAAGTTATTCAACCTCTTGTGGGTAAAAGTCCACCCAGATGGGATTGGCCCAAAGCAAGTCCCAAAAGCCTGCCACAAGTCTAAAACACCTTTTGGCAGGGACCCATAGAAAAGGGTCAGGAACAGCCAGACAAGTCTGGGAGGAAAAAAGCAAAATCAAAACCAAGATCAACGTTGCCATTGTCAACCTCCCCACGGGTCTCTCACCCACATCTGCCTCAATCAGCCCAGGCCAGTGCAGCTTCTTCACATGTCTCTCTGTTCCTTGTGTCTCTCCTGGCCTCCATCCTGCTTCCTTCCTTCTCCTCTTCTCTCTCTCTTTCTCCAGCTTCTTATCCCTCCTGCACCGCTCCACCCTCCCTTGGGTGGGGCAGGAACCTGGAAGACACCCTTTTCCTGGGGACCACCCTATTACACTTACATATTCACCCAATTTTCTTCATCTTTTATAGCCTCTTTTTGGACATGTGCTGCAGAACCATAATCGTTCTGCCTCTATGGTATAATTATATATCTCCAAATTTTATAATACGAAAATCTTCATGAGGAATTGAACATATTAATTTCTTTCTTTGAGCTTTTTCTTGTCCTATAGCAATAGCTATTCTGTTTTTTCCAAAATGGGCTTTTACAGTTTTCATGACATTTGTTAAATGTCATCTGTTCTTCTCTCCCTCTTCCATATTTCTTCCTACATCGCATACAGATATAAGCACCTACATGCACTGATTAGTAGACAAGAAGGACAAGTTCTATTTGTTTCTTGCTTTAATGCCAATCCATGGAAACTTGAATGAGATTTAGAGGGACAAGCAAGGGATAGAGACAGAGCCACTACACGCTAGAACCAGCAACTAAGTTCAAGAACAAACACTAGAAAGAGAAACTTGAGAGACCCAACAGAGCAAAACTACTTCTTAGAACAATTTAAATAGTAAGAGCTAAATTTGCAAAAAAAAAAAAATAATTTTATGTCCTGTTATCAGTAGACTACAATGATTGTCCTTGCTCTGTAAGCCAGCTGTGCTGACACACAGGTCACCCATTCCTATACTGACACCATTTTCAAAGAGTGAAACTGACACGCAACACTATTCAGCTGTTAAAGGCACTAGTTAGTGCCTTTGGGGACAAAGAAGTCCCCATCTTGAGATGATTGTGTGTGTATGTGTATAGAAAAACTGGGGTGTAGGCCAGTGGTGCAGGGGGTGAGAGGATTCACCAGAGACAGAGTGAGGAGCAGAACAGGCAGATCTACTGAAATACACTGCTGGGGGGAGCAGTGGGTGAGGCAGGAGAGGTCTGCTGCACCAAGTGTGGATTAGCTCCCAGGCCAGGGATCGAACTCAGGCCATAGCTGTGACAGCATTGAGACTCTCTGGCCACCTGGGAGGACAGGAGATGATTATACTAAGTGAAATGTATCAGAAAGTGAAAGACAGATAGTGGATGTTTTCACTCACCTTTGGAATATAAGTAACAGAACTACATATAATGACAAAGCACAGCAAGAACAATTCTCCGATGCTGTGATAAAGTCTGGTTTCCAGAGGGTACAGGGGGAAGAGAAGAAGAGATGGGGGAAGTAAGAGGATCGAATACTGGCACGGGAGGTTTGGTGGAAGGTGAATGAATCATGCATACATGTGGAGGGGTGCAAATATATTCCCCAGATATACAGACATGTAAATGCTTGACAACTTAATAAAACTGAATGAAAAAAAATTAAGGTAACAATCCAGGAAAAGGAACTGGAAAATCACAGTACATTTACCATCATGTCTTCATGTATTTTAATTGTTCAAGCCATTTTGTTTATATTACCTCTCATCTGTTATAATCATTCACTAGAAGAATGATTTTTTTTCCAATATAGCAATCTATCCCCTCTGAAACAGAACACATATTTTGAGCCTGTTTGCAAACCAGCAAATGAGCATCTCCTAAACACTGAATCTTGGGAAAGATTAATGAAAATACCGATTCACTCTTTTTTGTATTGCCACAACCTTGGACTGAGATCCAAATCTTATAAAAATCGGCTTCCAAAGAAATGTGTCCTGCACTTCACATTATGTCAGTATTTTCTTCATGTTTAAGGCTTTCTCTCACCCCACATCTGCATATATATTGTTTCTTTCCGCCCTGTGATTCTTCATTTTCCCTCTGACCAGTTTGTCTTCCCTTTCTCAATCTTGTCATCTGTATTTTTCTCTTCTCACAAGTCCCAGAGTCTGAGACAGAATGTGTTATGTTGCTAAAGTAAAAAAGATCAATATCATAGTTGAAGAAAAGCCTAGTAACGCACTACAGTATCAGTTTCACCTCTTTAATATGTTGGATGCTCCCTGAAATTAAGGTTGGGGGGTTAGGGGCATTATGTGATTCTTTTTCTCATTCTTTATTTTTGACTTTTTTCCTTTCCTGAAATTCATTATATCTGAAGAAACAAACACAGATCATTGGAAGACTCAGTAAATGCAAGTATTTTGGGGTCAGAAGATGTATTATCTTGATGACAATATGGAATTTAACCAAAAAAAAAAAAATGTAGTGACAAGGAACGAAAGTTTCAAAGCTAAGGTAATATCAAATTAGGGAAGGATTTCTAGACACAAAATTGCATCCTTAAATCTTCCTTTAATATATATATATATATATTTTCCTATTTATTGAGATTGGTTTCCAGTTAGTCTCTGGCTTGATTTTGCATCAAAGGAATGTAGCACCTCCAGCACCAATCCTTTAATACAAAGCTAATGGAGATTACCAAGAAAGCAAAACATACTTCCTCAAAGAACATCTGCCACAGATCTGCAGCTGTGTATTATAACTGACATGAAGAGATAAAGAAAAGGCATATTCTGTAGTCAAACTGCATTGTACTACTGGAGATGTTTTGACTATTAGCTACAGTAGGAGTAGCATAGGATTTAAACTCAAAGATGCTATCTCATGTTATTAATCTGATGGAACAAGAGGACTTTCAAGCTAATGTTTTCCAGATGCTCAACCGTTCACCTGAAATCTGTTTTACATAATGTGAAAGCCTCATCCCTCTATCCATCCATCCATCCATCCATCCATCCATCCATCCATCCATCTATCCATCTATCCATCTATCCATCTTTGTATCTCCTCCACAAAATACCAGAATGGAGTAGATGTAACAAATACCATCTCAGAAAATGTTTTATGTCTTTCCTTATGCCGATTGATTTTTTTAGGGTTTATTTATTTATAGAAGAAATGGGGTGTATGCCAGAGGTGTGGAGGGTGAGAGGATTCACGAGAGACAGAGTGGAGAGCAGAACAGGCAGATCTACTGAAATACACTGCTGAGGGGAGGAGCAGGCGAGACAGGAGAGGTCTGCTGTGCCATGTATGTCAGCTCCCTGGCTGCAATTGAACTCTGGCTGTGGAGTGATCGCAGATAGCACTGAGACTTAAACCCCTACAACACGAGGGAGGCCCCTTATGCCTATCTGTTTAGGGTGAGTGACACCTTTATCCCACATCATCTTAACAAGAGTGCCAGGCTCATAGGCAAGACTTTAGATGTATGTGTCCAGGCTTACAGCAATGGGAGAACAACAACAAAAGGCAAATCATATTCTGGATCTTAACCCCTCTGTGTAGAAACAAAGTCAGCACAGGTGCTTGTGAGCCACGTGACGACACCTGAGTAGAACAGGACAGGCATGTAAAGAATGAATGAATCATTCAACAAATCATAATTTATTCATTCTTTATATGTATGCACAATCATTCTTGAGATGAATCATCCTTGAGATGATTTTGAGACTAGGTTGTGAATTTTGCTCATCATATGTACATAGATAAATAAAGTCCTAGGAGAAACTAAAACTGTTCTAGAAGTTTCTCTACCTTGTCTGGTGAGGGCTGCACTTTTAAAAAGATAATTCATTACAATCTCAGGGAAAAGACAGAGAATGCCAACGGAGTATTTGGCAAAAGGGAATGAATTCTATCACACACATATTTTTTATGTACTAGCAATGTGTCAGTATAGTTTCTTTTATATTTTTCTATAGTTGCATTATGAAAAATTTCAGTTGATTTGAAAAAAATTGTGTTCTGAATTCCCATTTATACACATCAGCTGTGTTGCCATATTTATTTTATTGCATAGCAATTCATGTATCATCTGCCTTGTCCATCCAAAGTAGACTGCAGACAATGGAATACTTCACATCATCATCCCTTAATATCTCCATTCTAGTTTTTTTTTTTGAAGATTTTATTTATACATACAAGCTGGGGTACAGGTCAGAGGCGAGGGGCGACAAGAGGGTTCACCAGAGACAGAGCGGGAGCAGAACAGGCAGATCAGAAATACACTGCTGAGGGGAGCAGCGGGCGAGGCAGGAGAGGTCTGCCGCACCATGTGGGATTCTCCCCGGCTGGGCGTCGAACTCGCATCGCTTGCTGCCCACAGCTCCACAGTGCAGCGCGTAATGGCTGCGCCACCAGGGAGGCCCTCCATACTAGTTGTTTTTTTTTTTTTAATTTTACAGACAAAATTGTACACAAATTTTGATAAATTGTGTTAGATGCACACACCTATATAACCTAAGTCCCTTTCATGTTATAAACATTACTCTAAGTCAGGGAATGCATAGTCCTATCTCCAAGTCCACCAAGTCCTATCTACAACAGTCATTCTTTTCTTGGACCCATTTCAGGAGTTAACACTGGTCAACAGTGAGACCGTTACTGACTTAAAAAGACCCTAATCTGTAGTATCTTGGTGTGCTGAACATGAATATAACCCTGAAAGTTTTTTTTATTAGCTCTCCTTTTGAAAATATTTCATATAATTCATTTTCTATGTTTCACCATGTAAATTTATCCAGTAGGACTGCAACAACATCCTAAATCAGCCTAGAATGATGTAATATTGCATTGCATTGCATAATACCACCATGTATACACCATCCAGAGTGATTGCATCATTTTCTTTTTTTTTTAAAGGTTTATTTATTTATGCATACAAGCTGGGGTACAGGTCAGAGGCGTGGAAAGCGAGAGGGTTCACCAGAGACAGAATGGGGAGCAGGACAGGAAGATCAATGGAAATACACTGCTGAGGGGAGCAGAGGGCGAGGCAGGAGAGGTCTGCCACGCCATGTGGGAATCTCCCTGGCTGGGCATCGAACTCACGTCGCCACTGCCGACAGCTCCACAGCTCAGCGCTGAACCACTAAGCCACCAGGGAGGCCTGATTGCATCATTTTCTGATGCAATGCAATACTACTGCCAGGAGGCTGCTGAAGTATGCTGACATCAGAAGTGCACTCTATAAAGCCCTGTCAGAAAAGTTGAGCTTTGAAAAGATTTCAGACTTTGTGTGAGACAGTTCAAGCTACTGTTCCATAGAACTGTTCTTATTTTATCCATTTGGGCACAATACAGAACAGTAATGTCTTGAAAGTACGTTAATAGTGTGGACAATTTCTGCTCTATTTGTGGGGAAGTGACATTTGCCGACCAGAAGAAAAGTATCACTTCTCAAGTGAAGAAGGCTTCTCATCTTGACTTCAGATGCAAGGTTGGTGACCAAGACAAGCCTTGGGCCCCGCATCTATGCTGTGCTCCATGGACAACACAGCTTTCACAGTGGTTCAGTGGCAAAAGACCATCAATGCCATTTGCAGTCCCCATGGTGTGGAGAGAGCCAAGCAATCACATCAAAGACTGATACTTCTGCTTGGTTCCTCCTCTTCCAAAGGAATGACGAAGCAAAAGAAATCGAGAATAGCTTACCCAAACATTCCATCTGCATTGATACCAGTTCCACATGGTGAGGGACTTCCTATTCCAGAACCTCCAGCAGAATATTCTCTTGCGTCATCTGATGAGGACAAGGGAGTTGTACTTCTCCTATTCCTTCAGCATGCAGTGATCCAGATTTTCACTGTGGTGTATCATCAACCCCACACAGACTAACACAGGAAGAACTCAATGACCTGGTTCGTGATTTGGCCTGCTCCAAGAACAAGGCAGAATTGCTAGGATCAAGACTCCAACAATGGAATCTTCTAGAAGATGTCACAATTCCTTTCTATCAAAAGTGCCACCAGCAGATGGAGCCTTTTTTCAGAAAGGAAAGTACTCCGGTATTCTGTTCCAATACTGAGGGCCTCATGAATGCCTTAGAAATCACTCATGACCCACAAGAATGGAGACTATTTCTAGACTTCAAAACTCAGTCTTAAGGTTGTGCTTTTGCACAATGGAAACCGTCTTCCATCTATTCTATTCCTGAACAGCTGTACAAGAGACAAGTGAAGAAATCTAAGAAGTAGTCTATGACTTGATTTTTTACAGGTATTAACCATAGGCCTATTACTGTTGGCATGCATTTTGTGATGTAAACATCAATTTATTGCAGATTACAAAAAAAAAAAAAAACTAGACCCAAAATTAGAATTTGACTGTCATATTCTTGTTGAGCACACACAAATTGATAGGCAATGACTAATTTTATTTCAGTAACATGATTTTTGTAAAAACGTGTTGACCAGTGCAATCACCCACCTGGTCAGGTCAGTATTGCTTATTCTAAAACTTCACATTAATGGAGTAATAAGGTTAATAACATAATCTTTTCTGGAAGCCTTTTTTCTCTCACAATTTCTTATGAGACTCATCCACATTCTGTGTATATACAGGTCTTACCTTTCTGTGTTAAGTACCATTAAATTGTATGTATATCCCACCAATGCGTTATTCATTCCCATGCTGACGCCCATCTCATCTATGTCCAGTTTTTGTTATCTCAACAGATGCATGAAAAAATCATTTGATGAGATACATAGGAAAGTAATGCAGATTTATGAACAGAAAGTTTATCATGAATAATACTGATTGCAAATGGTAAAAATTAAATATGCTTGCCTATGTCCGATCTTAGGGAGAAAGTTATTGATATCTCTTCATTAAGTATGAGGCCAGATGTCTTTTCATCACTTTTAGAAAGTTCTTTTCTACCCCTACTTTCCAGAGTCCTGATATCAAAAATGGTTATGTATCTCGTCAAATGATTTTTCATGCATCTATTGAGATAACATGATTTGCATATTTTATTTTATTTATGTCATGAATTTTATAGATTTTAAAATTTTATTTGGAATAAATTGTCATAACAATGTAGTAGTTAGGTTTTTTTCATGTGGTATTGATTTAAATTTGCCAATATTGGAGATTTACAAAAGATATTGACCTAGGACTTTTTTTTTTTTTTTAAATCACGTCTTTATCTGGTTTGGATATGAGATTACACTGGCCTCAGTAAATAAGGCAGAAATGGTTTCCTTTTCCTCCTCCTCTCCTTTATGAGTTTATATAAGTTGGGGATAATTTTTTCTGATTTGTTCATAAAATGCACCAATTAAATCTCCCAGTTTCTTTGAAGGGATGCTTATTAATATAAATTTAACTTTTTGAGTGTAAATTATTTTAAGTCATAGTTTTCAAGAAACTTGTCAATTTCATTTGTTATGAAATGTATTGGCACAATGTGTTGGGAAACAAATAATCTTCATGTTTTGACTTTCTGAGCTAAGCTATTGGCATGGGGGCAAAAAGATGAGCCAAGGGCAAACAATGCTTATTAATTATTCACAGAAGATACAGTACCCCAGAGATATCCATGGATTTATCTTGCCTAGAGCCACCTGTCTGTATTTCAAAGGGTATTGAACCTCCTTACCTCCTCTGCTCCAGACAGGATATGGCAAGTTCTCAGAACAAAAGTCACTCTGCCTTTTCAGGAGGAAGAGGTAGAGGAGGATGGGCTAAAACATCAGCCCCTATTTATCAGCTCCAAGTAAGTTCTAATCCTGTGTCTATTGGATCAGAACAAAAGATTCCCGCTTTTATCGTACCACTTCAGGTTGGATTGGGTTGTGGGAAATTTACTCTGAGATTTTCTAAGCAAATAATTGGTATTCCTCTGATCTAGAACCTTATTTTTTTTTTAATAATGAAGTTCATTAAAGAGCTATAAAAACTAACAATGTTTCTTCATAACATTCTATAATTATAACCCTGTGTTTTTCTTTCTGTTTATCCAGTCCTCTGATTTTCGTGGATCTTAAAATTAATGCAGTACATTAAACTGGGAAAATTCAAATCATTTTCAGGTTTAGTCCAATGCCAAAAAACCCCACTGCCTTATGTATTTGTCAATGTCATTGCTATTACAGGAGAGCTACTTCAGAATCAATTACAATTTAATGGCCTGTTATTCCCCAGCATTCATTAAAATATTGATAACTTTGAAATCAATATATCTTGCCAAATCCCTTTTTATAGGGTTTTAATATATATAGCCAGCTTTCTACTGGTTAACTATATTATTATCTCCCAGACTGAGTTAGTACACAAAGTCTGAATCCACAAATAAATTCATTCACTCTCCCTTCATGCCCCTCCTTCACCTTTGTTCTTTCTATCAGAGAATTATATCATCAATTATCTTTAACTCCAAAGCAAATAGGAAAACATCAGCCTACAACTCCACCTTTTACTGAAACATCACTGTGTAGAAAGAATAATGGTCCCCCCAAATAATGCCCACATTCTAATGCCTAGCACCTGTGAATGTTACAGTCCATGGCAAAGATTGTCTTGAAGATGTACTCAGGTTAAAGATTTTGAGATGAGAAGGGTTATCCTGGTGGATGAAATACAGTCATGCATTTTAAGAGGGAAGCAGAGGCTAGAAGCAGGTGTGTGTGTGTGTGTGTGTGTGTGTGTGTGTGTGTGTGTAAGATGGAGAGGGATGGAGGGAGGTGAGGGAGGAAGATTCTGTCCTACTGGCTCTGAAGATGGAGGGAAAAGCCATAAGTCAAGGAATGCAGGCAACCTCTGGAACCTGGGAAAGGCAAGCAAACAGATTCTCTCCTAGAAGGAACTTCCAGGAGGAACACACCTCTGTGTCACTCTGAGTTTAGCATAGTGCCACGGACTGCAGGCTTTGATCATCAGAAGTGTGAGATACACATTTGAGTTATTTCAAATTCAGTGTTTGAAGCAATTGGTTATAGCAGCAGTGGCGACTCAGACAGTCATCAACAGCTGACTCCTTCAGACACCATCTCGCTCTGTGTGTGTCTCATCATTCCTCACCCAGTATCACTGATTTCACGTGCTTTCTCTCCAGGCCATTTGCCCAGCCTTTGCTCTTGCCTTCCTCCCATCAATTTACTGCAGTCATAGTTTCAGACCGTCTCTTCCGATGGCAAACTTCATGACTGTGTTACCTAATATTCCTCAAGTTAGGCCCCATGTGTGATGTTCCCTATTTAAAACCCTTCTGTACATGTCAGTGCCTTCGAGAATAGCTCAGATTTTCTGAGTTTGGCACACAAGACCCTTCAAGGTTAGATTCTTCTGTTCCCGCTATCCATCACATACTCCTAACGCTCAGCTTTTAATGTGTAGGTCACATCTCATAAAGTCCATGCAGATGATCTGTCCTTCCCTCTCCTCCTCTACCTGGGACCTTCAGAAAATGTCTATTGAGTAAGTGACTGAATATGATTTTACTATCAATTTTAACACCAGCTCGTTTGACCTCACGAGTCTGGCATCAGACTAATACATACAAAGACATCAGCTGTGTTTGAACCACATGTATTATTTCTTTCCACAGGAAAGAAATTGCCCTTCCACACATTCTCTGCCCAGCATCCTGACATTTATTTTCATTAGTTAAAAAGAATTTATTTTTGAAACAAAACAAATAATGTTCAATTTTTTCATAGAAGTATTCATTTACAGGTCTACTCAGAAAAATATTCACTAACGTAATCACATGCCAATTGTACAACTGTGAGGATGATTCTTCTTGCTGCTAAAACTCTGACTTCGACCCTTAAACTCTTGCAGAAAATCGCTGTTTGTTAAAATTGGAAGAAATCGATGATGTTGTGGTTTTAAAACACTATTCTAGAAGGTCTCATATTGTATACAATACAGAACAAGAACAAAGTCCATAAGTACCATACAGTCCTGTCACAAAATGAAGCACAGGAAAAATAATGTGGAACCCCAACTGGCATCAAAGAAACAGCAATGTGGGAAAGATTTCACAGAGAAGCACTATTTGAAGTGAGTTTATGCATTAAGAAAAATGCATGTATAATCACAGCAAAAGAGATCTGAATTTAAAAAAAGGACATAAACACGAAGTACTGAAATGCGTTTCAGAGACGAGCTCGTGGTTTCACTTCACTGGGGCGTGGAGAGAGTGTGTGTGGAGACGGAAGTGGTCTGGGTGCAGAGGAAGCTGGCAGAGCGGGTGGACATCGAGAAGGTCCTTGTGAGTATAGTAAACTTGACCATATCTTAGAAATGAGGAGGGTGATTCTCCACCCAGGTGAGGTGTGATCAAGCACGTCCTTTCGATTGTCATTGGGATTTGAGGGGATAGCGTATGAGAATTTGGCCAGTTTCCTGTCAAGGTTTTGTAACTGTGGAGAGAAGATCCTAAGAAGATTCTAACATAAGACATGGCACCGGGATGGAAAAGATGGGTTACTGGGGTGACTTTGGATATGGGAGGATTTGAACAGGGTTCAGTCACTTAACAGAAGTGTTCCAGGCAAATCAATGAAATTGTAGGACCCTCAGGGGGGCTAATATGCCTACTCTGTGTGTGGAATTAGTCTACCACAGTAAAGGGGCTGGCACTGTTGGTGGCCATGGTGAGTAACAGATGTCTGAACTATCCATCTGTAAAAACCACAAGACCTGGCCACTCACTCAATGTCGGAGAACAAAGGAGAACCCAAGAATGTGTCTACATTTTCTGACTTGTGTTACTAGATCACTATTGGTGACATTTACTAAAACAGCAATAAAAAACAGAAACAATTTTGTAGGGGAAAATACTACTATAAAACAAATTTGAAAATCTTCCAACTAAAACCATACTGATAGGAAAAACACACCTAATCCTTGTTTTTCTAAATCACCTTGTACTTTTACAACCTTGCATCTACTGGGGGAAGGCGATGTGGCAGAACAACCTAAAATGCAGACTCAAGCAGGATGCCGCGATTCAAATGCCAGCTCCGCTATTGACAAACGTAAGCAGGTTCCTCCACTTCCCTGTGACTGGACTTCCCCATTTGTCAAGTGAGGGTAACAAAGGTCTCAATCTCAGAGAATGGCTATGAAAATTAAATATATTCCATTCATTCATTCATTCATTCATTCATTCATTCATTCACTTACTCATTATCTTTTACATTACTGTGTATTCCCCGTGGGTAACCCACCACCAATTCACCCGTGAACCATCACTATAGTTCCTTGTGCTCTTTTCTCCCCTGTTTTGAGCCCTTATCCTCCCCTGCCCTCAATGCATGCCTCTCATTTCTGGTTGCCTGCTAGCTTTTGTTTTGGTTTTGTTATTTTCTCCTCCTGATCTCTTACTTGGTTCCCCTATATTCTTCCCATGAGTGAAAACATCCAATGTTTTTCAAAAAATTAAATATATTCCTATTTTTAAGGTGCTTAAAACATTATCTCTTCTTTCTAAGAGCTTCAGAACTCTAAGTTATTTTCTTTAGACTTTCAAGTTCCTCAATCCACCCCCGTCCTCCTCCATCGTTCTCTAACTCTCCTGGTTAAACAAGCTGAAGCTTACTCTGGAACTCACAAGTCCCTGATACACAGTCACCATGACAGCTTGAGAGACGCGATCATCATACTAAGCAAATGAGATCAGAGGCTTAGAAGCCCCAAGTATTTGCCAGGGGAGACTGAGGCCTCCTACAGTTGACAAATGAAATTTCACAATCAGAGTAGACTTATAAGGTAAAGGCTTTTGAGATTTACAACTATGAGAAGTCTCAAAAATCAAACTTTCTCTTCCAGCGAGTTTTTCCCCTTTACTTTATTAGAATATTTAATAAGGAGAAATTCTTGCATGCCTGAATCAAAATGTCAACACGAACATAGGTCTGTGAGTGTTATGGTCTATTCTCAAAGCAATTATCGAAAATTTTCAACACCAAAATATGCATTTTAACTTTGGGTAAGGACAGTTACTTTAGTGAAGAGAATTTTATGATTTTTAAAATTAAAAGTATTGCTAGTACTTTAAGGAACCCTGTAATTTACTACCTCACACAATGTAATTTTTCAAAAATACTACCTACTATAGTTTATGGGGAGAAATAACAGATTTTGAGGTCCATTCTGTAATTTATCAGAGGGAATAAATGCCTTGCTATCATAAGATTTCTCTTTTCTTTCTAGTGTCTTCAAGACTCCTAAGACAGACAGGAACATCTGCCCGGGGGCAGCTCTTAGCCAGAATGTCTAGATTTTAAACAACAAACTAACCTGAAATTGGTCCACCTCCCAAATTCTCACTTGTAGGTGCTGGGACTTTGCCAAACATGTCCAGTGATCGTCACCAGGTTCTCGAAAACATATTCCGTAAGTGATATTTAATTTAATGTCTTTGTGATACTATCAACGTTACCATCACGAGCAAAGTTGTGAGGTCTCACAAAAAGCAGCTTTGGCATTTTAGGTATTTAAAAAAAAACTTTAAAAAAGATAGCAAATACTCCTATTTGTTATGGTCAGAAAACAAGAATGCATTTTATCAGGTTCTGTGCAAATCTGATTTTAGAGAAGAAATAAAATATGACAGATTAGGTCACTGTTGAGGTCACTGTTTTTCTTCCTTTCATCCATTCCATTCTAAGAGGTATTCACAATAAATTGCATATGAAAACTTTTGGACCACTTTCATAATTTTTAGACTCCATATGTGTGTATATACACACACACACACACACACCCTCTCTCGATAAAGTTGTGTATGAAGAGTATTATGTAAATTCTATTAGGATGTGTATTTAATTCCACCACTGGATTTACTTTTCATGTCAACTTTGTGTTTTTGAGAATTACTCAAAGTGACACTGATCTAATTAGCTCATTCATTTAAACAGCTATAATGGGTGAACAAGAAATACAGGATGTGTCACTTACACGGGGAATACAGAGAAACAATACAAAGGGGCAAACAAAGGCAAACTTATAAACCAACCCTTGAAAGCTGCCCATAGGTCCGAGGCCTCCAGAAGGGACAAGGGAGCGGGGGGCGCACTATGGGCTGTGGTGGAGGTTGCTGGGTACAGGGCTTTGGTGGTGGGAGAGCTACGGTGACCGCACTTAAGGGGAGAAATCCTATACTGTCAAAACATTAACAAGGATGTCAAACAATGGTGCTTCATTAAAACACAAATAATAAATGAGCTGCAGTAATGCTAAGAAAACAAATGTATGCACTCCTAAGGGGACTGATGATTTGGATGGCAGCTGATCTCTCATCTGAAATCAGAGTATAGCACTTTCCTCAAATTCTTCTTTTAAAAAAGATTTATTTATTTATGCATACAAGCTGGGGTGTAGGCCAGAGATGTGGAGCAGTGAGAGGGTTCACCAGAGACAGAGTGGGGAGCAGAACAGGCGGGACTACTGAAATATACCGCTAAGGGAGCAGCGGCCGAGGCAGGAGAGGTCTGCTGCACCACGTGGGAAGCTCCCTGGCTGGGGATTGAACTCGTGCTGCAGTGGCTGTGGATAGCTTCATAGGGCTGCGACTTAACCCACTGTGCCACTTTCCTCAAATTCTGAAAGAGCTGCCACCACCTTTGTCTTATTCATGACTCCATGATACAAATGGGCATGTGTTCCAAAATGACCTCACCTACTCTCCTGTGTCTTTGCTTGCTTCAGGAAAGCACACTTTTAATTACCCAGCTTTATAAAAATAAGTTGATATCTGGACATCCACTTCCCTTTCTGTATTTTTAAGATATTCTTCACCATTCTTGGAGAATTATACCTGATATGAATTTCATAAGCAGTTTCTAACTTCGGCCAGTGTTTGCTGAGCTCTGACTAGAAGAGTGACAGCTTTAAAACTGAGTTTTCCCACCAAAGAAAATACTACTGCTTCCCTTCAACTTGGGACCTATTTTATGTCTTTCAAGAATTTATTTCTTGGGGATTCCCTGGTGGCCTAGAGGTTAAGTCAAATGACCTGAGTTCGATCCCTGGCCAGGGAGCTGACCCACAGGGTGCAGCAAATCTTTCCAGTCTCGCCCGCTGCTCCCCTCAGCAGTGTATTTCAGTGGACCCTACTGCTCTGCTCCCCACTCTGCCTCTGGTGAATCCTTCACTCCCTGCACCTCTGGCTTATACTCCAGTTTTTCCATGCAAATACGTCTGTGTTTGTGTATGTGTGTGTGTGTAATTTTTTCATAAAGATTTCACACTTCTTTATTTAAATGTATATTTTGAAACCATGTATTTGCTATATTTTTCCACTGAGCCTACTGGTACTGTCTGTTAATTTTATTTATTTTATTTTATTACGTTGTTTATCCTCTAACATGCTGAATTCAGTGCTAATAGTTAGGAGTTGTAGATTTCACACAAAACAAATCACAAGTTCAAGAAAACTAAGTTGTTCACTCTTCACTCAAAAAAAACCTAAAGTAGGACTGGAGGCCAATTAGAGAGCATTTGAATTACGAAGTACATTATACCCAAACCCTCATACTACATGATGACTTCCCTGCGCTGCGGACTCTGAGATCCGTTCACCATTTGAGCAAGTAGGAAGAAGATTTCTATATTTTCCAAAGAATACTCTCCAGTAGCTTTAAGGGGATCAGTTAGAATTCCCTAATCAAGCAATGTAAAAAGCAATTGTTTTGATCATACTTGCTGGTGTTCTTAAAATCTGTGAATTGTTAAGAAGAGTACATCAGTTTATGAGTTCCTTTCCTATGTCACCATACATACACGTATACACCCCCCCCACACACACACCTATATGCACTCACTCACTCCTTAGTGTACCTGTTGCAGAGTTAGTATTGTTTTTTTATCTCACCTACATTTTTCCCCCTAATGGATGAATGAACGAGTGAACGTACTTTACATTTTGTAAATCGGGATAACATCAGTTGATAATGCTGTATATGATTTAGGGGATTTGCCTCACAGCTCTTCATATGCATTAGAACACACTATCCCTGCCACTAAGGCACACTTACTCCTCCCCCTCAATCCATGGGGTCCCCTCCCTGCCCAGTCCCCTCTAGGAGGCTCACTCTGCAGCTACATTTCTGACTCAGGTTAATTATGTCAGTTCTTCTGTTTTCTTTCTTTATATTCCACATGAGTGACATCATCTGGCACTTGTCTTCCTCTTCCTGACTTACTTCACTTAGCATCATCCCCAGGCTTGATATTATGATTTTGTGAAAACTGGCTGTAATACCTGATGGACAAGCATTATTCTCATGGTCTGAACCTTTGATGTGACACTGCAAATTCAGAGTGGAATAGATGATTTTAGTTTATTTAGACACATTTTAAGAACTAACAAAAGAGTCAATATTTAGCTATAGGAGTAACCATAATGACTCCCTCAACTACCCCCTTTTTTAATAAAATAAGTTTCATCAATTATATCCTTT
>PVIJ01019339.1:0-23799 GCA_004024925.1 Scalopus aquaticus
GTGTGTGTGTGTGTGTGTGTGTGTGTATACCTGGATACCATATTTAGTATAGAATGTTTTCAATCTCTGATAAACAATTATAGGTGAGACTTTGTGTCACCTTAAAATGTACAAAATAAGTCTGTAGAATCCCATTCTTAAAATAGAATTTCTTTCTCAGAAGATAATCAACAATCATATGTCTAGGATGGTTTTAATTTTCATCGAAATCTTGGCCATGAGCTCTCCTCTGTGAGGACCTATTAAGTTCAGGGAATGCTACACTCCATATCCATCCCTTCACCTCTATAGTGGGGTGAAGTGTCCTTCCCCAAATTCATTTTCACCCAGAACGTGGACTTGTCTGGAAGTAAGAACCAAGCAGATGTAAAAACTAATAAAGATTAAGTCACAGCGCATTAGTGTGGATCCTAGACCCAGTGACTGGCAACCTTATAAGAGGAGGAGAGGACACACAGGATACCTACAGGAAAGAAGGCCATGCAAGAACAGAACTAAAGACTGGTGTGATGCAGCTATGGGATGAAGAATACCAAAGTCTGTCAGCAAAGACCAGAAACTAGGAGAGAGACATGAAATAGATTCTTCTCTAGAGCCTCCAAATCCCTTGATTTTGAACTTCTGGCTTCTCAAAGTGTGACAGAACAGATTTATACTGTTTTTAGCCACCCCATTTGTGGTAATTTACTATAGTAACCCAAAGAAAAGAATAAAAAAACACCTGCCTCGGGTCCTCTCTGGTGGCACAGGGGTTAAAGTCTTAGCTCTATGAAGCTATCCCCAGCTACTGTGACATGAGTTTGATCCCCAGCCAGGGAACTGACCCACATGGCACAGCAGACTTCTCCTGTCTCACTTGCTGCTCCCCTCAGCAGTGTATTTCAGTCAATCCACCTGTTCTGCTCCCTACTCTGTCTCTGATGAATCCTCTCACCCTCACCACCTCTGGCCTACAGCCCAGTTCTTATATGCATAAATAAAAATAAATCTTAAAAAAAAAAAACGATTACCTCAGAGATATGCAGTCTCTATTAGTAGGTTTATAATTTTGAGATGTACTGACATACCTCAAATTTAATTATGTACACATTTTCCACATTATAATACCTGTAAGTGTCTCCAGGATATATCATGAACATACTATTTTAGATTACTTCAAAGTATATGTATAACCTGAAAATGAATCTGATTCAATGGATTAAGGTGAGGCCCAAGATTCTGCATTTCTAACAAGCTCTCAGGAGATGCTGGTCCTTGGACCACACTTGGAGCCCACAGCTTTATATATGAGGAGGCAGGGGGCCTCCTGTAGGAAAGGCATAATCTTTTAGGGTCTTTTCTTATTCAAAGGACAATGACCTAATCATCTATGGTGGCTTGATTTTTATTACCATCTCTTTAATTCCTTATTATAGGGAACTTTGCAGTGCCTCCTACAGAGTGTAGAGAAACTTCTCTCCCTCTATAATAGCAGCTGAGACATGTGACTTGCTTTGAACCATGAATATTCATGGATGATGGACATGCCCCAAGAAACTCAACTGATGAATAGCCCCTGTCCCTTCAGAATGGGCCCCAAAATTAAGACATGAAGAAAACATCTGAATCCAGCCAGAATCCTGGAATTCAGACAATTCAGCCAAGATAAAACAAGCAAAGCCTAGGCTATCTATAGACATATGAGAAAGAAATGCTTACAGCAATAAGCTACTAAGATTTTGAGATAGTTGGTTATATAGCAAAGACAAGTATATCACTTTTGTCTCTTATCCATGAACCCATAACTATGGATGCTAATTTTTCTCTGTCAGCTAGGAGGCATTTATTGACTGTGAACCATCTACCCAGGAGGTGAAAATAGGATACCTTCTCAGATAAGTCACATTTTAGCTTAGGGGAAAAAGTGGCTTATAAATGAAAGCATTTTACAAATAAAAGTACAAATTACAGTATAGAATCATGTAAGATTAAGAGTAATAGAAGTTTGGCATAGTCTAAGTGGGATGGAGTTGTCAGAGAAAACTATGGATGGCTTTGGATAGGTGAGGAAAATTGGAGAATTCATTTTGAGGGGATAAGGATGTCCTTTGGAAAAAAAGGTTCTAATAGAGTATAACACCACAAGCTAACAAAGTATTGATTGTAAAATTCAAACCACCTTTTTGAAGCATTATGGGGAAGCTCACATACATTATTATATTGTGGCAGGCCATTTGTGACCATTTGGAGGAAAAAGAACATTCTACTTGTACATTATTCACTCCTGGCACAGTAACAATCAGAGGCACAATGAGGAACCGCCAGTGGCCAGCTTTCAGTAGCCATGACAAAGCGAAGGCAGTGAGGCCAACGGGCTCCAGGAGGGAGTCAGTTCACATTATTTGCCCAGTGGAGCTGACAGAGGCTGAGAAATATTGGAGCAGAAGAAAAAGTGCTTTGCACCAAATTACTTTTTATTTCTCACTTAATAAAAACTTCCTAGGTTGTCTTCAGTTATCACAGCTGGGTTCATGATTCATAGATCATAAATATATACATAGAGCAATTCTTCTGACGATGTGCTAGGGATTAGGGGAACTTCAAAGGGAAGAGTGAGTCTTTGCAGAATGACTAATATCCAGTCCCAAGGGTCTGCACACCTAGAGGACTACAATAACAGTCCCTAGTAAGCCAGGGAATGGAATCATCAGTCAGAGGCTCCCACAGCAAGGACTATGACTGTCTAAAAGATAAACCTTATAGATGTTCCTACCTATACACTCATTTTATAGGTTGGGAAATTGAGTCCCAAAATAACGTGATTTGCCCGATTTAATCAGTGTGGATCTAGAACAATAATCTGAGATATGGACTCCATGAACATTTTTCCCAATTTGCAGCAAGATGTCTCAGAATGATAAGGAACTGGATATTCCCTACAGGCCCTGTCAAGGGATCTGTGGTCCCTATGCCCACTTGTGTATCTGCCAGGGAATCTCAGAGGCAATTCACCCTGAGGCAGAGGAGACAAAACACATACAGAAGCCAATTCATGGTCCAGGGGATGAGGAGAATCCAGTGTAAATAGGTCTATACTCTTCAAATTGCCTTCTGGTCCCACATATATTTCCCCAATTTCTTCCCACCACTAGGCCAGAATTATCAGAATCTGGAGAGAGAAGGTGGTAACCAAAATGTAAGAGCTCACATTTATTGGACACTATACATGAATGATCTCATTTAACCTCATGAAAGCCTCTTTTACAGATGAGGAAACTGCAACATCTTTAAAGATGTTAGTATTTTGCCCAGGGTTTTGGTGAGCATATGGGGTGGAGGTAGGATTTGATGGTGAGGTTTTGAGTCCAGGGTTCTTGCACATAAGGTCTGTTATACATGCCCTACCACTGACCCAATCTCGGTGCAACATTCTAAAATTTATTCAAGCAAGTATGATCACAAAATTTATTCATATGAGTAGACCAAATCAATTCAATTACCCCACCCTTTGCCCTCGGAAACAAAGGTTATCTTCTCTTATATAATTTGAGAATGGTAATGGTTTGGCTGAATCTGGTGAAAAAATTAAAGAAAGCACCAAGTCTCATGATAAGCTGCAAAATGAATAATAGTAAGGATAGATAAAGGATGAGAGACAGTATAAAAAAGAGAAAAAGAGAGCAAGAGAAAGGTCTAATAATAGGAGCTAGTGGTGAAGGAGAAGCTCTAAGCAGCAGGGGATATAGAGTGGATATGAGAAGTACTGTGGGGGTTTACGTTTTTCATTAGAAGAAAAAATAAAAGATAAAAATGGAGGGTTTTTCCCATGTTATAGCATGGTTATAAAATTGTACTTCAGTAAATGTGACACCATTCCAGAATTAAATAGCAGTTTTAATGCCCCACATATTTGAAACCAAAATGTGCAGCTTCAGTAGATTCATAACTACCAAGACTTAGCAGGGAGCCAAAGCTCCCTGTCCAATGTCCAAATTCCATGTCCAAACTTGTTACACATAATGGGGTGAGCAGCAACTCTCCAAGCACACAGCAGACCTCAGGGAAAAGGCCATAGTCCCTGAAAAGGACAAAAGCACCCTCCCTCAGGGGACCCTTCTTCAAGTCACAAACCTGCAAGTCCATCATCTATAGCAAGAAGGACGAAAATGGCAGAAGATAAAGGCCACAAGACTATTCCAAAGAAACAGAAAGCACCCCCGGGACTTCTTAAACTCCTAAACTAGTGGAAATTTGAGGAGCATATTTGCAGCACTTCTATTGAAGGCACAGAAATGCTCTTGGCTCTGATCTCATAATCTTAATGTACCCATAAGTTTGGAGAAGCCTGATAAAACATGGATTATGCTCTATTTCTGCTGAAAAGGTTAGAAAAATAGAAACCAGAAATTGGTAATAAATTCATATAATCTATATTAACTTCAAAGACATGCTGCAGACAGATCTGCTCCCTAGAGAACTGGAGATTTCCATCTGGATTCTGAAAAGCAAGGCACCCTGAGATGTGGATTTAGGAGGTGACAGCCGAAGCCCGGTGGGCTTGGAGGGAGCACCTGGTGAAAAAGTAAGCAGAGGTCTGAACCTTTAGAACACCCAGCTTCTCAGTTGCTTAGCAACCCTTCCCATGGAGACTAAGTGATGAGTCTTTTCAAACTGCTGTAAGTTTTTTTGCTGTAAAAAAATTGTATCTGAGACACCAAAGAGTTACTGCATCCTTTAGAGGTGACAATCTCACCACCAGAGGCAGTCACTTACCAAGGTTTATTAGGGTTTGACCATGGGCTGCCTTGTGGGATTCAAAAGAAATGGGAGACAGCCCCAATCAATCCTGAAGAGTTCACTACCTAGGCAATACATACTCCTGCATAGATGTTAGATGCCCACTATAGAAAGAGTAACTTATTTCTGTATAGAGAACACATAGCACTTGGAAGAAAAAGAGCTGATATGTCAACTCTAGCATCCTTGGACAGAAAAAGAGCTGACTTGTCAACTCTAGTATTCTTGGACAGGACATTAAGGAACCTGAAGTAAACACTCTTCAACCAAGCTTAGTGATGAGAAAGAACAATCAGGGGTTAGAAATAAAATTACTTCTAGAAGGAAGTCTAGACTGGTATCAAAGAAACAAAGCAAGTTGGTTACAGAACATAGCCTATACATAATACAGTAAGATTCCCTAGTCCCACATCTTGGCCCTAGGAACCCTGACAGTGCATATAGTGTAAAATGAAGAGAGAATTCTCTGGGTCACAGATGCCTCTCTGAAGTAAGAGCACCTCACTAAGGGGCAGGAAAGCAGGGTGACTCTGTGGAGGCTCTGACTCACACACTTGTGGGCAGCAGAAAGTGGCGGGCTACTCCTATATAACCATTGCCAAGTGGGGAGAGGCAAATTAACATGCCATTTGGGATAGTGTTACTCCAACCCATTCCAGAGTTTTAGAAGAAAATCAAGAGAAGGATAGCATCCCCAAGTGGAAAAGTCATTTACCAATCTGACCTAGAGGAATTCTAGTGATTTCAACTAAATTTAAAGAAATAAGGAGTGATATCACCAAGACGAAGGTTTAAGACACTACAGCTTCTGTCCCCACAAAGAACAACAATTAGATAAATATCTATGAATAAAGAAAGCTAGCCACACAGTATAACAAAAAGTCTGAGAATCCCAGGCCAGCACTGCTCAGCACCAAAAGTGACCTCCATGGCCCAAGAGTTCCTTTCCCTGAGAAAAGAATGAGCAACTAAGTTCCCCAGCCTTTCTAAGTACTGCAAGAATGACACATCCTGGGCCTCCCTGGTGGTGCAGCAGTTAAACGCTGTGCTGTAGAGCTGTCCACAGTGCATCTCGAGTTCGACTCCCAGCCTGGGAGATTCCCACATGGTGCGGCAGACCTCTACTGCCTCACCCACTGCTCACCTCAGCAGTGTATTTCCATCAGTCTGTCTGTTCTGCTCCACACTCTGTCTCTGGTGAACCCTCTTGCCACCCCACGCCTCTGGCCTGTACCCCAGCTTGTATACATAAATAAAATAAATCTTAAAAAAAAAAAAAAACCTGAATGACACATCTTGGTTTTACCCTATACAGAGAAGAAGACAGCTAAGAACAATGAAGTAGTACAGAGACTACCAGTATCACCTTCATGTTGGAATTACTATGTTCCCACTGGTTTTCTATAAAGAGGATTTTAGCAACTTTTTTTTCACGTAGGAGAAACCAATACATTGCATAGCTGCAAAGAACTCTCTACAACTCTCCCCACAGGGGTCTACAAAATGTTGCTTTGCTGACTCCAGCTGCCTGAGTCCCTCAAACACATAAGCTCCCTGGTTAGTGCATATGCAGTACCCCATACTCATAATGCAGGGCTACCACCAGGCCTATAGCTGGCTCTAGTCTCTGGTTACATTTATGCACAATGCCAGGCCTCTTCTGCCAACACCAACCAAAGCTATCTACAGAGTCATTGCAATTTCTATCAAAATTCCAATGGCATTTTTCAGATATAAAGAAAATAACCCAAAATTCATATGGAACCCCCCACACACACACACACAAATGTCTAAAAGCTAAAGCAATCTTGAGCAAGAAGAACAAAGCTGGAGATATCATGCTTCTATATTTTATACTACATTACAAAACTACAGTAATCAAAACTGTGGTAGTCACATAAAAACAGACATATAGGTCAACTGAACAGAACAGAATGCCCAAAATAAACTGGTCACCTAATTTTTGACAAAGTCATAATACAATGAGGAAAGGATATTCTTTTCAATAAAAATGCTTGGAAAAGTGTATATCCACATGCAAAAAAATGAAATTGGGTCCTTTCCTTACACCATACACAACAATCAACACAAAAATTAAGGAGTTAAATATAAGGCCTGAAATCATAAAACTCATAGAAAAAAAACAGGGCTAAAGTCTTTGATATTTGTCCTGGCAATATTTTTTCTGGATATGACACCAAAAGCAAAGGCAATAAAAACAAAAATGAACAAGTGGTACTACATCAAACTAAGGAGTTTCTGCACATCAAAGAAAACAATAATGTAAAAAGGTAACCCACGGAAATGAGAGAAAGTATCTGCAACCATATATCTCACAAGGGGTTAATATACAAAAATAATAACCAAGAAATCAGACAACTGACCATAAAAACATAGCCCAATTTAAAAGTGGACAAAGGGTCTGAATAAACATTTTTCCAAAGTAGACATACAAATTATCTACAAGTAGATGCAAAAAAGTTCAACATCAATTATCATCAGGAAAATGAAAGTCAAAACCACAATGAGATAGCAGTTCACATCTGTTAGGATGGATATTATCAAAATTCAAGAGATAACAAGTGTTAATTAGAGTGTGGAGAGAAGGAAACACTTGTGCACTGTTGGTGGGAATATAAATTGGTATAGTCAGTACTATGGAAAACAGCATGGAGGTTCCTCAAAAAAATTGAAAATAGAAATACCACATCATCCAGCAATCCCACTTCAGGATATATACCCTAAGGAAGTAAAATCACTCTCTCAAAGGGATATGTTCACTTTTGTCATTATTGCAACATTATTCACAGTAGCTGAGATATGCAAACAATTTAAGTGCCCATCAATACACGATTGGAAAGATATATATGAGTATAAGTCAATCTTTATTTTTTACTTATTTTTTTAATTTATATCCTTTACATTACTGTGTATTTCCTGTAGGTTTCCCATCACAAATCACCTGTGAACCATCATCATAGTCCGTTGTGCTCTTTTCTCCCCTGATAAGTCAATCTTTAAAAGGAAGGAAAGCTGGCCACTTGTGACAACAAAGATGAAGCTGGAGGACAAAACTAAGTGAAATAACTAGAAACAGAAAGACAAGTACCAAATGATTTCACTTACATGTGAGGGAAGAAATCAAATTCATAATAACAGAAAGTAAGAATGAATAGTGTTTACCAAAGGCTGGTAAGGAAAGGGGAAATTTTGATCAAAGGGTACAAACTTTCAGTAACACTATGAAAAAGTCCTGGAGACATGAAGTACAGTATCTGACTATTGTTAACAACAATGTACTATATGCATATGCTAGATATTTGCTGAGAGTAGATCTCAAGTGTTCTTCCCACAAAAAAAAAAAATTGTTCGTTATGGGATGTGATAGATATGTCGTAATCATTTCACAATGCATACATATATCAAAACACCATGCTGCACATATTAAATATATATAATTTTTACTTGTCAAAATTAAAAAAAAATGTTTCAAAGTTAAAAAGGAAAGCAAAGAGGAGTGGAGGAACATGTACCCAAAGTGATGTGGGGGAATTCATCCCACATGTGCCTCCTTGCAGGAGGAACAGCCAGTTCCCCCACACCATCCACCTAACTAGTGCCACATGTGCTGTCCTATTCAGATGCTGAGATGACATTGAATATGTTTGTTTTTCAAGGGTGGGGTGTATTTTGCTTTTAAGTTAAGCGTACCTCTGAAACACTTTTTAGCATCACAAAGAGTTCCCAGATGAAAAATCAGTGAAAGGCCTCACCATTTGTGTTTAAGCAATGTCCACCACACACACTGAGAATGGTAATTATTTTTAGAGATAATTACTGTAGAATTTACAGGTGAAAGGTTAAGATGGGAGTCATGTTAAGAAATAGGAAGAAAAAAGGGAAAATAAAACACCATTGAGTCCCAATGGTGATGAATTTGTAAGTGTTCATTCTTCTCCTTTTGCAAACATTTGAAAATTTACACAATGAAACTTTAAAAACAAAGGGGATGGGCCTCCCTGAGGGCACAAAGGGTTAAGTCTCAGCACTATGAAGCTATCAGCAGCTACTGAAGCATGAGTTCAATGCCCGGCCAGGGAGCTAACCCACATGGCCCAGTAGACCTCTTCTGTCTCGCCTGCTGTTCCCAGCAGCAGTATATTTCAGTCAATCTGTTCTGCTCTCTACTCTGTCTCTAGTGAATCCTCTCACCCACCCCACAGCTCTTGCCTATACCCCAGCTCTTGTATGCATAAATAAATAAATCCTAAAAAAAGGGGGGGTGACTAAAAAGGGGGAAAATGGGATTTTCAGTAGTTTCTGCATAACTCACTATTAAACAGGACAATTAGAACAATATGGAACTAGCTATAAATGACTGAAGTCCTGTATCTTCATAAATATTATATCTAATCATTTAACACAATTAATGTATGTCCATTTCAGGTACAGAGGATTGAGCTGACCAAACTCTTCTGTTCAAAACTCTTCTGTTCTTCTGTTCATATTATCAATACTCTATGCAAGGATTCCTGCTTGTGTTGTTTATGTATTTATTCCCTCCTATTGTCCTCTTCCCCATTCAGCATAGGCAACCCTTCTCACTGATTACTGAAGAAGTCTTGGTTTATATTCTTGCAAAATATACATTATATATGTATATGTATGTGTATATATGCATAATAATAAATAAACCCATTCCTAAAAATATCAAAGTTTATTATCATGGATTATATTGATATTTTTTAAATCATAGAGATAGGTATGATCCATTTATTGATATACAAATAAAGCTATAATAAAAGGCAATTACTGTATTTTATAACAATGTAAGTTTTTAACAATTTGGCATAGGAAAATGCCAGTGGTAGAATTATTATTTTTCTCAATAGTGATTAAATATACACTCAGTACTATTTTTTCCAAGTCTTACAAAGAATATACAAATTTACAAGGTATATTTTTATGAAGCTTAAGTTAAATGTTTTCCAACATTTAGCTCCAACAAAAACAAATCTGTGTGTGTGTGTGTGTGTGTGTGTAAAAGTTTTTCCATTTTCAGTTACCTCTGCTTTGTTCCTAGTCAAATACCATTGACAACCTGCAAATTCGTTGATTGGCTCATACATATTAGTTCAGCTGTCAAGGATACTATAAACCTTAATTGCATGGGTATATGCAATCTCTTACCTCCAAATGAAAAATGGCATATATTCAGCATATATGTGGTTGGGGTCTACGATGAGATAATATAGCCAATACTGAAGAATGTTAAATCTAGACTATCACTGAGTATTAGAAAAACATGGTTTATAAGATTCCTAAAATGATGAAGATGGAAAACAGAATTAACAGTGTCTGTACATTAATATCCTGGGGTACTTAACTGAACATTTTCTGTGATTTCTATCATTTCATAAATAAATCATTTTTTACCAAATTCACTTTGTCAAGAGACATTTACTGATATACCACATTATAGCAAAAAGGATATGACTTGGTAGTTGTCTAATTCACTAAAATGTCTCTTTTCCTTTCTTATGAGAAAATTAATTTTATCTTAAGTGTTTGTTAATTACCTGCTTCCTTTTTACTAAGCATCATGTAAATTAGGAAACTTAAAAATTCCACGAGTCATAGAACAAATCAGAAAATAAACACCAGGGCTTAACTTGCATAAGCACAAAAATTCTGGATGGAATAGATCTGCCCATTTTATTTATAGATAAGTGTATCCCTACCATCCATCGAGCACAGTGTTCAGCACACAGTAGTTTCCTAATAAGTATTTGTTGGAGAATGTACGGATGAATGGACTAATGGATGGAAAATGGATGAGTGAGTGGATGGGGAGATGGACAGATGGGTAGATGGACATAGAAGCGTCCTCAAAGGGATAAAAATCAAAAAATAGAAGTGGTTTCAGCAATTTGGGAACAGGCACAATAAATAGGAAAAATAGTAGGATCAATTAAATATTTATACATCATAAATGGCAATTAGCTTTACAAAGAAGCAGCTGACTATATATATGAACATGTTCACATATAGACTTTTTTAATGATTATGAATATACACAGCACTTAAATTCTTGGAGTCAGGGAAGAAATGAATGGTGGATGAAATGAGGTGATATGCATCAAAGAAATTTTCCTGAGAATATTGAGATTTCAAATAGGTCTAGATGGATTGTTGGAGAGGGAATGATAGTGCACTCCAGGTAGAAGAAACACATACTATCTGAACTAACAGTGTAGGGTCATTCACCCCACAATGTCTTGAATAGGAGATCATATACAGAAGTAGTTGCTTTGAGACAAAAAGAGAAAAAAAAATACTTATCTTTATTTCCATAAACAACTAAAATTATTCTACTTCCAACATCATCCATAATTATAAAAGGTTGGATTTACCTCCATTTTCTTCTATAGTCAACACAGTGATATAACCTCCTGAGAAAAGCAAATGTGTTTACACAACTAGAGAGCACTTGGTTCTTTTTTTTTTTTTTTAAAGATTTATTTTTTATTTATACATACAAGCTGGGATACAGGCCAGAGGCGTGGGGCGGTGAGAGGGTTCACCAGGGACAGAGCGGGGAGCAGAACAGGCAGATCAGAAATACACTGCTGAGGGGAGCAGCGGGTGAGGCAGGAGAGGTCTGCCATACCATGTGGGATTCTCCCCGGCCGGGCATCGAACTCGCGTCGCCGCTGCCGATAGCTCCACAGCGCAGCGCTCAACCGCTGCACCACCGGGGAGGCCCCCACTTGGTTCTTAATCCATGAGTCTATCTTACTTCTGGAAATTCAATTCCATTCAAATTCAATTCCATGCATCTACTGAACACCTGCTGTATAGCAGGAGCCACTCTAAAAACTGAAAATACAAGGATGAATAAGTGGTTAAGAATAAGTGGTTAAGCTCTCTACTGCTAGAGCTTCTTGCCTCCCAATCCAGCATGTGATCTGATGAGACCTGAGGATTAGTTATCCAAGCTTAGAATACCTGGACATTTGGGGGCAAAGTCATAATCTTGAGCAGGAAAGCACAGAGAATTGTGGGGATCAGCATGTTTTTCCAGCATGTCCACTTTGTATATTAGCTAAGGGAGCGGTGATCCCCAAACAAGAAACACAAACTGACAGAGGAGGTATAGCCAACACAGCAACTTTGATTTTGACAAAAACAAAGATTCTTGGGTCTAGAGGAAATAGTGGCTGGTATTCAAATAAAATTCAGGAGACAAAAATCAATCAAGCTCAGTTATATGTTAAATTACAGGAATTCTCCAAGACAGCAGGGATTCAGTAGTGAACAAAACATCACTGCCCTCATGGACTTAGACTATACATAAGAAAAAGATTAAAGTGTAACTAGAAATACAATAAGCACAGGGAAGTATAGAAGGTCATGGTAGCATACACAAAGGCTTTGACCTAATTTAGGTGATCAACAGAGACTCCTCTGAGGAACTGATATGTAAGCTCAGATTAAAGCCAAATAGTTTCTAACCAAAAAGGGAGCACTGACATCCTGACCATAGGAAAGAGCTGTCCCTGACACCATTCTAGAAGCTTGGGCTTTGAAGTGAAGCTTCACCAAAGAAGAGAATAAGAGTGAACATTGACCTGTTAACATACTTCTTCCTAACTAAACCTCTAGAAATTATCTGAGATAGAGGTCAGTCTTATAGGTGCTGCAGGGAGCTGCAATTGGGAGCCAACTGATTCTCCTCCCCCCACCATCACCCATGAGGCAGCTGAGCCAAAGCAAGAGTAGAAGCAGGAGGCCTCCACTCTGGCCCCATAGCTCTGCCTCTTAAGGTCTCGCCAGAAGCTCCACTCAGCCCCTCTGTTCCAGCTGGTCCTGCTCAAGAAGTCAGGGGGTGAAGTGGTGAGACTCACAGTTATCTTAGTTTCCCCAGCTATCTTGTTCAGGACGTCACCAGGATGGAGTAGCAAGAGTCAAAGTTCACTTACATTAGCACTCCGTCAAATAAGTTCCTGCTTTTCCCCAGTTCAGCAAGAAAGACTTTAGAGTATTAGCTACCTTCTCCATCCCCTGCCAAGAAATAAAACCCTCTGCAGCTTGAACCTTGATTTGAATGTGATTCCTGGGTTTGTTAGGCTGTTGAATGGAGAACTCAATCAGTAACACTAACACAAGGGAGACAGGTGGAAAGGGGAAGTTCAGTTCGGGAGTGCGGAGGTGGAAGAAAGGCACAGCAAAGAAACACACACACACACACACACACACACACACACACGTGCAATAAAGACTACAGCAAAAGCAATATCAGCACAAGCTAATAACCATACGGAATACAACAATCTACTGTGTTCATATATGGGGAAGAGCAATGCATACACCAATCCAAAAGTGACTGACAATCAACATTGAACCTCCAGTTCACTGTCAGAGGGAGGACCTCCCCCAAACCACCCACAAAGGCCTGTGCTGGAAACATCTTCCCACTCATTAATCTCAGGGTCAACACAGCTGAGGTTTCCAGGAAACAATGGAGACACTGAAGCAGCCACATCCTCTGAAAGCAGTCATTTGAATGGACCTCTGTTGTTTAAAAAGTCAATTAACAAAAGAAAACAATGTTAATCAACAAATTCTGGCACCAAGAACCTGCTTCAAGTTTGCCTAAATGTTGATAAATTGCAATTAATTTTCCACAATAAAAGCCAAGTTATCATTTGTTTCCATCTGCTCATAATAAATGAGTTTAATCGCTAAATATTAATGAAAAGTGCTCATTTATAATCAAGCAACTTTTTAGCTTTCTAACCATTACCATCACTAATATAGATTTATCAGAAGTATGGAAATCACAGACCAATAGAAATTTTCACTAATTGGAAAATCAAATTTGGCTTAATACCAGGTTTTGGCCCAAACCGATTAATTTCTCCCAGTGAAGGCAGGTAGACCTGCTATGCTTCAATTGTGCAGACAATCAATATCATTTTTCCTCAAATAACGCATTCCTTATAATAAGCATTTATCATATTTTGTTCTCTTCCTTTCATCCAAAAGTAATAATTCCCACTTTCCTTAGTGGACCTCACCTTTCCCTCATTGTGTGCAATTGTGATAAGGCTGTGAGTCATGATGCCTCCCATCCCCCACACAAAGCACAAGCAGCAGAACTGAGCTTAGATAATCAGATGAGCTTTCCCAGGACATTGAACCTCGATAGAAGGAAAAATAATGTTTGAATCTCATTCGTTCCAGCAGCAGGGACCTGCAAAGATAATTGCTTGCTTCTGTTACATGGATCCCCAAAGCTACCTCAATTCCTGCCCTTTTCTAACCATTTTTCTACAGCTTTTCTATCATTTCTATGAGTAATCCAATATCCTCCCAGTAAATTACTTTTCTGTTAAAGTTAGGCAGAGTATCTCATGCTTTGCAACTAGAAATACACTTAACACATGACTAACAATTCCACGGTGTACTGAGAAAGTTTTAGCTCCCCAAGGCATAAGTGATCAACTGAAAAAAAGTTTGCAAAGTTCAGCACCTCATTGAAGAAAAAGTCCAAAGCTCTTATTATAAACATGATGGAAGAGCTGGCAAAGAAACATATCAATGTGCTTAAATCAAATCTATATAGTATAGTCAATGTTTATGAGTATATATTAGATTGTTTACTAAGAAATACAGAGAGAATTCAATATTAAGACAGTTGTCAGGAAGAATGTAAGATTAAGTAATGAGGAGGACTCATTTTAATAAGATGAAAGGAACAATCTACTCAGATCAAATAAACTTGACAACTGCTAAAAATCACTTTAATTATCATTACAGGATCGACACAAAGAAATTTGGCTAAGACACAGATAGGTTAAGTGATGGACTATATTTTTTATCAATAAGAAGTGTCCTGGAATATGAATTCTATGACTCAAAAAGAAAAAAAAAACTATGAGCAACTTCCACAGTAAAACTTTAACATTTGTTATTATGTACAAATTTGGGTGGTTAAAAAATATCTAAATTCAAAATCTATTTAACCAACTATAGGTATATTAATATAATCTCTATGAATTGCAGCTATTTGAAATAAACCTTTTCAAAAGACCCTTACATATAAGTCATGCCACAAATACCAGCCAGACCCCATCCCCCAGAATAATTGCACAAAGTAATTAGACCTCGATAGGAACTTTCTCAATGCTACTGATTCAGCAATAACATAAACAGTCTCAGTACCCCTGGAAACCAGCAAAGAGCAAAAAAAAAAAAAATAATAAAGTTAAATAACGCCACAGCATTACCTCTGGGAAAAATTAAGTTTCTGCTACAGATTATATTACCCAAAAAATGGAATTGAAGGTGGTAAATGGGCAGGCAAAAAAAATGCGAAACTGAAATACCCTGCAGAACTCTTTCTCCTAGTACTGAGATAAAAAATTTTCAGTGTCTTTGTCTTAGAGTGCGGGAGCTGGAGTGAGAAGACATGGAGCTGAGCATGGAACTGATATGCTGTAGAAATGCAAAGTTAACAAGAAATCAAACTTTGCTGTTAAACACACCCCTAGGATTCATAGGGTTCTGCAGCGTGATAGGAAGAATGTAAGATTAATCTGACAGTGTGATGTCAATGTCATCACCAAAATATTTTTAAGCAATGCCTCCAGAAAGTTCTATCAATTTTGTTCTCTCATTTTGGTATAATAAATATTTAATTTGGTTATTTAGCATGAGGCACACCAACAACTTTGAACTATCACATAGACAGAACTTGGTACATTCCTTTTCCCCCCTGCTCAGTTCCATAAGACTTTTAGAACATGTACTATGTTCCTAAAGATATGTTGAATTCCAGGGAGAACATAGATTCAGTGACAGAACTATAGGAGTTTTATTGACAAAGTCACATCCTATGGCCAGCAAATAAAGACTGGAAATTTCCACTGAACTAGGCCACTAGCAACTAATTTCATAAGAAGTACATGTCATACCAACATAAGAACTGGTAAGCAGTACCCAAGCAGGCTTGCATTACTTTCTCTGCCAAATGTGCCCGTTCTGATCAGTAGTCAGGAGATTATTTGCTGACCAGTATATTGTTGGATATAATATGATAAGCTCATGAATGGGCTTGGGTAGACCTAAAAACTTTGCCAGAAGGTTATTCTTATGAGCTAAATTAGACTTGTTATAAAACAGTGTAAAATCAAGACTTCTAAAATATGTTACATATTCTCATGTTCACACACACATGGTTAAAACACAGGGAGGTGAATTTTAGGAAGATGCAGAGACTAGGGAATGCTTGAACTGAGGCTCAAGGGTGGTAGCTGCTAACTCATAGTATTTGCCAGATGCTATCCTAGTTGTGGACAATTTTGTACCACTCTCCGTAGTTTCTCAAAAAGCTCACCTATTTAGTGACTAACTGACAAACTAGACCTTTATTTTAGAGTAAAGCAATTCCTTAGTTCCACAAGGAAAAGAATATGTAGTATGTATATATCACACCCTATTAAGTGACCTTGGACACACTTAGAACTCATTTGAATATCAATTTCCTGGTCTAAGAAATGCAGAATTAGATGACTGCTAACTTCCCCAAGAACTTGGTAAATTTAACTATATGCTATGATCTTCTTAGCCATCTATTGTAATATTTAAACTTAGGAGACACACAGGGGAAAACTCCCATCACAACTGGTATGTTCTCATCCTTCTTTTGGCCAAATGAGCAGAGAATAAAAAGCAATCACTACATATAAATGAAAGAGTTATCAGTCATTTTTGTATACTGCAGCTGCTTGAGAAGCCATAGGGCAAAGGCATTTATATGGAAGATAAGCTCATTGTGTTGAACAAATTAATGCTGGATTGTGAATTAAATGGCGTGTCTTCGGACAGCTAATTAGCTTTGTGCTGCTCAATTAAGTTTTGAAAGGACATGTTGTGTTTCTTGACGGAATACAGAATATATTTCAAGACTATTGCTGCTCTGGATAATTTCAATTTCAAATCCAATGAAAATGAACAAGAAAGAATCAAGGCCTTTTGTAAATCGCCAAACATTTCCCAAGACTTCCCAAACAGCTAAAATTTTAAACCATAAATAGTAAAATAATGCATTTTATTTTCAACCACATCTGGAAAGCTGACAAACATAAAATGAACTACAACTATTTGTCACAGCATCCTTTACATTGAGAACAAATATCTTAAGGATGAACTCTAAATTAAAATGCTTTCCAGAATCCTCATATTTTTATTCTGCAAGATGAAATCATGAACTTCCTTTCTTCCATAAACTGAGAGAAAAAAGTGCTACTCTTTAAATAAGTTTATGTTTTGGAATAGCCAATGTTCAACAGAACTCGTTTCAGATTTTAACTCTGCTGCTGACCCTGGGAAAACCACTTAACCTCTTTGTCTGGATTTTCTCACCTACAAAATCGGGTTATAATTCTCATCTTGTAGGGTTATTATAAAGACTCCAGTAGTCCAAGTACAGTGTCAGTCCCAGTTAAACCCACAATCTCTTAGTTTTCTTTCCTTCTGACTAAATCCATGTGCAGGTTTTCTGTTTAATACTAAGAGCCTTCAGTGATGAAGAATGTATCTACTCCTGTCACCAGTTACAGTACTATTTTTTAAAAAGTTTCATATGGAATTCTGCCACTCACAAAAACACCACAAACAAACACAAAATCAATCTCACCACCTGCTTTTATAAGCCTGGGGATGTCCCTGCTTCTCTCCTACAGCAGTCTGTCAAGTACCTACAATGAAAAGTGGAGCTCCAAGGCAGACTCAGCGGTGCTCTGAAAGCTAGTTTTCTTGTCAGATCACTTTTCTTGACACTGACCAGGGAGGGAGGAGTGCTGAGCCCAAGAAAAATACAAATCTAGAACACAGCTGCATAGGTTGTAAAGGGTTAAGATAGATAGATAGATAGAGAGAGAGAGAGAGAGATAGAGACAGGGTTGTCCGAAAAGTCATGACGCATTTTTTAAATATGCCATGACTTTTCTGACAACCCAATATGCAAAGCATCTCCGCCCCCCACTTCCAATACCACCACCTTCACCATCAAGATTTGCAACTGCCTGGGTTTCCTGCTTAATCCAGAATGTTGAAATGTGCTCTTCTGGGCATCTTTAAATGACCATTTCCCTTACTAAGCTTGAATCTGTCGAGTGCATTTTAGCCAATTTTCTTAACTTTATAACATCCAATTCTGAGAGTTGAGAACTAAGTATTTGCCTTACTCTGAACCTCATGTATTTGTTTTCTTTCTTCTTTTTCTCTGAAGTTGGGAACCATAACCCATAAAACTCTGCTAACTACCAGAAAACAGGGGAATTTCTCCTTCATACCGCCTCCAGCTAGCAGCTAGTAGAGTCTTTGTTTTGGTTCCACTGAGGGGCTTTTTTGTTTCAGGGTTCCTTTACAAGTGAGGCATTAACTGTTTTTAGGTGATTCTCATGCTTTCTAGATAATCACATTTTTGGAACCCTAATCATTTCCCCAATGAACATTCCTTCTAGCATTCCTCAGGCAAATGAAACTCCCCAACGCAGATCAGAAATAACAATATTGGGCCTCCCTGGTGGCGCAAGGGGTTAAATCTCAGCACTGTGGAGCTAACCCACACGGCACAGCAGACCTCTCCTGTCTTGCCTGCTTCTCTCTTCAGCAGTGTATTTCAGTAGATCCGCCTTTTCTGCTCCCCACCCCATCTCTGCTGAATCATCCCATCCCCCCACTTCTGACCTGCACCCCAGCTCTTATATGCATAAATAAATAAATCTTTAAAAAAAAGAAATAACAATATTTGGAGCATCTGAAGAACCCACCTTTGGAGATAAGATTCCTGATAAGTGTTCTTTAGATGTTTATCAACCACAAATACAAGCAAAGTATTTATGTGAAATGACATCAGACTATGTGACAAAAAATATGACAAACAGTAACAGCATTATGAGGCATTTATAATTATACCTCATTTGGTGACATCAACTTTTTACATTTATTTCATGTGTATAAACTGGCATGGCAAAGAATAGGATATTTTATCTATCCATAGAGACCATCTCAATAAAGCAAGAATTTATTTAAAAGGTTAAAATTTTAACACAGGCAACTGAATCTATTCATTTTGTTTTCACTTCAGGAAGAAGGATTCCAGTGGTATATCTAGATGATTGACTATTATTCAGCACTAAAAAGGAATGAACTGTCAAACCATGCAAAGTTATAGAGAAAGTTTTAACATATTTTCTAAGTCAAAGAAGTCAATTTGAAAAAGGCAAAACAATAGAAACAGTAAAAAGATCAGTGTTGGGTTGTGGGGGGCAGAGGAAGATGAATAAGAAGAGCACAGAGGATATTTAGGACAATAAAAATACTCTGTATAATATTTTTTAAAGATTTATTTATGCATACAAGCTGGGGTACAGGCCAGAGGCGTGGGGCAGCAAAAGGGTTCACCAGAGACAGAGTGGGGAGCAGAACAGGCAGATCAAGGAAACACACTGCTGAGGGGAGCAGCGGATGAGGCAGGAGAGGTCTGCTGTACCATGTGGGAATCTGCCCGACTGGGCATTGAACTCGCGTCGCCGCTGCCGACAGCTCCACAGTGAAGCACTTAACCGCTGCACCCTCTGTATAATACTATAATGATGAATGTTATTATACACTTGCCCAACATAAAGAGTGAACCCTAAGGCAAACTATGAACTTCGGATGATTATAGTGTGTTGTGTAACTTCATCTGGGTTAAAAGTGTACCGCTCTGGCCAGTGATGCTCATAATAAGGGTGGCTATGCAGGTGTGTGGGCCTGAGTATGTAGGAAATCTCTGTACTGCCCTCTCAATTTTACTACAAACCTAAAACGGCAGAAAAACATAGTCTTTTAAAAAAGACTACAGGGCCTCACCGGTGGCGCAGCAGTTGGGCGCTGCACTGTGGAGCTGTTGGCAGCGGCAAAGCGAGTTCAACGCCCAGCCAGGGAGATTCCCACATGGTGCGGCAGACCTCTCCTGCCTCGCCCGCTGCTCCCCTCAGCAGTGTATTTCTGATCTGCCTGTTCTGCTCCCCACTCTATCTCTGGTGAACCCTCTCGCCGTCCCATGCCTCTGGCCTGTACCCCAGCTTGTATGTATAAATAAAATAAAATCTTTAAAAATAAAAAAAATAAAATAAATAAGACTACAGAATCTACCTATGTGTGAACAGGCTACATGCTGGGAATGCCAAGAGGAAGACAGGTTCCTGCCCTTAGGGAACACACAAGCCAGTACTCTGGGATCACTGATGATGCTCTCATCAGCATGAGTCACCTTTGCAATGTCACTAACAGTGGTGATCCAGCAGTGAATGAACGTACTGTACGCACTGAAACCTTTGAAACAAGCTACTGAACCAGCAAATTTAAGTTTTGGTGTTTTTTTTTTTTCCAATTTAGTATCTGGTACAGATATAGTGAATTACCTTTTCCAGAGAGGGTATTTGCATTTTTGTAACAGATTTTTTTTAAGATTTATTTATTTATGCATAGAAGCTGGGTGTAGGCCAGAGGTATTGGGAGGTGAGATGATTCACCAGAGACAGAGTGGGGAGTAGAACAGGCAGATCAACTGAAGTACACTGCTGAGGAGAGCAGCGGGTGTGACAGGAGAGGTCTGCTGTGCCACGTGGGAAGCTCCCTGGCCAGGTTTCAAACTCATGCTGCAGTGACTCCGGATAGCTTCATAGTGCTGTGACCTAACCCGTTGCACTACCAGGGAGGCCCCTGTAACAGATTCTTAAGATTTAAGGCAGCATAGTTGGAATTTTAGACATGGCAACAGTCCAACAAGTCCAACAAGTCCAACAGTCCAACACTTCTTGACTGGGATGTAAAAAGACCTCTTTGTGCCGTTGTAGTCATACACCATGATCCTGCTTCCAAAGGATGAGTAATTGTGAATAAAACACTTTTCTTATCAAAAGTCATAAAAATAACCATCTCTGCCCTCACATAATTTCTCTCCCTTTATTTTGCAGTAATTTATGAAAATTACATAAAACTTTGGACTTCAGTGACTACCGCAAAATCCAACCTACAATCAGTTTTGTCTGTTTAAAGTTTCCTTCATCAGAGAGAATCATAATTCATTACAAGCAAAAGTAAGCCTTGAAAAAATATATAAATTTAGAGAAATTGATTTACAAGGGGAAAAGACTGTATTATGATTTCCTAGGCAGAATACTTCCTAAAATAAACCTTGAGGAAATTGGCACAGGAAGCTACCATTGATTTCCAGTTCTCAACACTTATGATAAGCTGTTGTTATTACCAGGTGCCAGGGACTGTGCTAGATGCCTACACCATCAGTCTTTGGAAGCTAGTTGTGTGTTATCTTCCCTTCCCTTCTGTGGAGCTCAAGTGTGATGCTATTATGAAGCCAGGAATAACCCTTAAGAGGAAGTTACTTCAAACTGCTCTCTGACTACCCTTCTTGCTAGCTCCTTTGGACTCGTGTGATGCTCACCACTTAGTGGTAGCCAGCAAGTGCTTATTAATCTGAGAAATGCCATATAAAAGCTGAAACCTGCTCCCTCCACAGCTTCTCCAGGACTCCGAAGGTTTATTAGAAGGCAGTACGTGCTCTCCCTCCACATTCTGTCTTGAAGATTGATGATATGGGAGATGATTAAAGATTCTCAAACTTGAAGTCTTTAATATATTGGTAGTAATCCCGTCAAATAAATCACATGTAAGTAATAAGTTAAGGACGTCATTCAAAAATTACAAAGGAAGTCAAAACCTATTTACTGAGACTTGTCAGAATGTGATTTATTCTTGTTATCAGAAATGTAATACCAGATTGCATTTCTAACTTGCTTCGTGAATGACTCTTTTGTTTTGTTTTGATGATAGCTCAGTCCTAATGAACATAACAACATTTGGTGAGAAAACAGCTAAATCTGCCTGTGGTACATGAATTTCGTTCTGTCTTTTCATACTGGTTTCCACAGTCATATCTATAGGGCCAAAATAAGTAAATAAAAGAAGAAACACACACACACTGGAAACAAAAATCCACCAACCAGCATGTGACTGTCTCGTTGACTCTGAGCATTTTCTTGGTTTACAGGTCAAACTGAGTAACATCTAAACTATATTATTTACATTTATAGAAAAATACTCTTTCCCACCCGGGATTTCAAACTGTTTTAATACAAGAAATTAAGGGTGCCCCATGTTAGCAGTGACTTTAAATGCAGTAGAGGAACTCAAAGTTAGAAAAAAGTGTTTTCTGCTCACTTAGAGCAGAAATGTCAGTCAGGTGAGTTACCTTATAAACTCACTCCATGTCCCTGCTGGAACAACACCTTTGAGAACTCGATGGTCCAGTTTTAGAGTGACATTTCATTACTTCTTTTAAGTTGTTCCAATTTATTAAACATGTATTTTTTTAAAGATTTATTTATTTATGCATACAAGAACCGGGGTGTAGGCCAGAGGTGTGGGGTGTGGAGGTGATGAGAGGATTCACTGGAGACAGAGCGGGGAGCAGAACAGGCAGATTGACTGAAATACACTGCTGAGGGGAGCAGCGGGTGAGGCAGGAGAGGTCTGCTGCGCCATGTGGAAAGGTCCCTGGCCAGGAACTGAACTCGTGCTGCAGTGGCTGCAGACAGCCCCATAGTCTGAGACTTAACCTGTTGTGCCATGAGGGAGGCCCTCAACATGTATTTTTAAGAGCCTACTATGTGTACAGGTACTGGGAACACCACAGTGACTCCAATCAAGTGAGGTCCTGTCGTCAGAGAATCCGGGAATCAGCAGGGGAGAGGATCATAACCAAGTGCCACAGTCCAGCACGTGAAAGTGATGGAGGGCAGACCCATAACTGGGGCATTGACCTAGGCAAAAAAAATCAAGCAGAGACTCTAAGAAGTCATCATTAACCCTGGAAACATGGAAATGACCTGTGAAGGATGTTCCAGACAGTCTGGCAAGATAATGGCAGAGTTGAACAAAACAAATTCAAAAACCCCTGAAAGTTAAACAACTATCCCATGAGACACATTGGTGCAGGAGAAAGGAACAGGAAAAACTGTAATTGCACTGTGTTTGTAGCAGTAGCAGGCAGTGCAACCCACAAGAGGGAGGAACGGCTGCTGTAGGGAGCTGTTCACTCAGAGGCATACACCCTCATCAGGGGCTTTCAAGACCTCGCACTGCACAGAAGGGGGTGCTCAGCGTTGGCCTGCAAGACTGAAGGTGCACTCCTGGAGAGCTATTGTAGTACCGGTGCAGCATGGTGATTGCTGGCTTAAGCCTGAAGCTCCCAATCTAGAGCAGTTGGACCCTGAACCAATGGGAAAATCAGGTCAGATCATCAGTGTCTCCTCATAAAAGAGGTTATTATTTGCAGCCTGGGCTGGGATATTTGAAACACTGGCCTTAACCCAATCCAGGGCCCAAACTGAGTATATTCTCATTAACCAGAGCAAAAGCGCCTGGGTCTTATCAGGCACAAGCACTCCAGGGTAAGATGCCATACTCCAAAAACAAAGAGAGCAATTTCTGGCTTGTAGCCCTGTCTCAACTATAATCCTAACCCAGATCTACATCTTTTACCCAACCACAGCCCAGAGGTTGAAGTGGGCAGGAGACTATATGAGACATTTTGGAGTTACTGGACTAGGGAAGGGGATCATTGCACAAGTTAAGATCTAGCAGCAGTAGAGGAACTACCTAGATGCTCATTAACAGCCACCTTTCTGTGTCCTGCTAACCTGATTCCTCCCTACTTATTACCCCTCACGAACTCTAGAGTGCCAGACAACAGAACAAGCAAAAACACCGTGAAAGGGTATACAAAGAGTGCTCCTGGCAGAAGGGGCCACCCTTGCAATTTCTTGTCACTGGAAAGAGAATGGTGACTACAAGACATGAAAAGAGGACCAGTGTGTGGCTAAAATCACACACTGAAATGGAAAGGGGGCAGAAACCAGATCATGAAAGTTTTCTTGGTCTGCT